>CM038118.1:15896534-16137591 GCA_001642375.2 Mentha longifolia
GCCCTAATCGAGCTAACATAGACTTTCTAAATTTGAATTTATATTTAAAATATTAACTATTTCTTTGAAAATAGATTATTTTATTCACATTAATAAGATAATATTGATCATTTTCTATAACAAATAGAGTTAATAGGATAATTAGTGCTAATCATAATATATAATACAAGTCATAATTTACTAATAATATTATATTTTCATACTAAATCAGTTAACGAACACGTTCACGAGCTAACGAGCTGAATACTCTCATGCTCAAGCTTGGCTCGTTTAGTTGACGAGCTTCACTAAATGATCTCGAACGAACTTTTATCGAGCCGAACTCCGAATAGCTCACGAGTAGCTCGGCTCGTTTGCAGCCCTAGCTCTGATACCACTTGTTATGGACTGTCAGACGGGCCACTGAACCACACTAGTACGATATTGTCCGGTTTGGGCCAAGCCCGCACAGTTTTGTTCTTGGGTTCCTTCCCAAAATGCCTCGTACTAGTGTGGGTGGTGTTCCCCTTTATATACAAGGTATATCTACCTTATATTTCAGATGTAAGACTTACTAATTGTACTGACATTATCTATACTCACTGTCGACATCATATAAAAATTGTGGGCACTGTTTTTTTTGTTATAAATTTATACCACATTACTAAACTAAAAAAAAGTGATCCAAGTACAGTATAAAAATAAAATATATTACAAATCAAGATTAATGCAAGATTATTTTCCACATTAACCGGATATAGTTCCCAAACTTCTTCTTTTCAAATATTAATGCGCAATTCACGTAATTACTGAGATAAAATTTTCTTTTTCCTTACAAAATCACAAAACATGAAAAGGAATGTGATCCCTTTATGAATTACGATCTGGATTTTCTCTGTTTTAACAAAATCATAAAATCAATTCATTAGTTTTGAAATTTTGCACCAATGAGCTTTGTAGATGGATCACCTCAATCGGCGTCTGTGAAGAGTTCGACGAAGCCCACTTGTACATTTCTCGTTATCTTTTTCTCTGTTACTGCGTACATCTTCGTTTAATATAATTTTTAAACCATCATTTCAATTCTAGCAGTATATCGAAAGAAGAACGAAGTGACGTTGATGAAATAGTCCGTAAATAGTTTCATATCAGTTTAATTTATGTGATTTTTGTTCAAGGACATTTCTTTTTTTCCCTACATTTTGTCATTCATATAATTGTCTCCAGATTCTAGGTTTACTCAGCAAGAACTTCCTGCCTGCAAACCAATCTTAACTCCTGCATTGGTATGCCTCTCTCTCTCTCTCTCTCTCTCACTCACTCTATCTCCATAGATATATACATATATGTATAGCTGGAAGGGTTCGTATATATAGAAATAAGTCATAGTGTGCGAATATGTGAAGAATGCTTCAACCTATATGAAATCATGCTTAAATATGCACGTAATCAGGCTTATTCTAGCATCATGTTTATTTATATATAACTTGACGATTATAGTAATTCCATTCTTATTGTATACCGCAATCAAGATCTTAGTAAAATCAATGTTTCGGACTATTTCTCACGACAAGACTTATTTTTGTATGAACCAAAACACTCTCTCTCTCTCTATATATACATATGTATGTATGCAAAAAAATCATCTTTAAATTGCTTGGTATAATAAATGTTGATCCTGTTTCATCTCCTACAGGTTATGGCAACTTTCATTCTTATTGGCATAAGTTTCATACCTATTGGCCTTTCCCACTTGTCTGCTTCAGAGAAAGTAAGTAATACTAAACAATTTTCCAAGTCTTTTATGTTCTTATATACGTCAGCATTCATTGATTAAGTCACCCCTCTTGTATTTCTCTACCAACTAACTCACTCTCTTAGACAACGTTCAATAGGCAAAATGCTACAACAATATCACTTCCATGCAATATAAAGATTGCAACAGCTTTATCTAGTATAGGTTGAGGTATTTGAACATCGGATTAATTAAAAGTTCGAAAACATGTAGGTTGTTGAACTCGTAGATCAGTACGATGAGGTTTGTATCCCCGTGGATTCATCGAATCGTGATGCTGCATATAAGAAGAGGATCGGATACATCCAAGATGACACGACAGACAAAACTTGCATCAGGACTCTGACTGTTAGTCTACGTTTCGTGATCATAGTGCTTTATGTTATGCTGGTTCCTCTTAATCTTGTCATGTGCTTCAATTTTACTTTTGATTTGTTCTATGCTACTTCAGGTTCCGAAGAAGATGAAGCAACCTATTTACGTGTACTATCAACTAGATCAGTTCTTTCAAAACCATCGCCGGTTGGTTAAATCATTTGTGTTTTTCTCACTAGTTACTTAGTAACTGTTTTGACAAATATAGTCGTTTGCAAAATGTAGTTAACCGGAGCAAATTGTCACGGACTGAAACTTGAGCGACACCGTGCGGTCCTAGACTAGTTTGCCCATAGACTAGCTAGGAAACCTATCCATCAAATTGTTTATGCTTTGTTTAACTTGATACTTTATATGGAAATAGTTGCATTTGATAGCTGATTCAGTGACTTGAATATGAATGCAAACGATTTTCTTGACTAGTAATCATGTTTTGATGCAGTTATGTGAAAAGCCGGAATGATGAACAGTACAGGAATCCTTCGGCAGCTGATAAAACGGGCGGTTGTGAACCAGAAGCAGAAATCAGTGGAGACAGGCCTATAGTCCCTTGTGGCCTTATTGCATGGAGTTTGTTCAATGATACATATACTCTTTCAAGAATGACATCGCCCTACCGATTAATAAGAAGAATATAGCATGGGAAAGCGACAGAACTCGTAAATTTGGGTCTAATGTCTATCCTAAAAACTTCCAAAACCGAAGCATGATTGGTGGTGGAAAACTTGATGAGAGCATTCCTGTAAGCCAGTTTCTTCTACATTCAATCTCTTCTACATGATGCAGTTGCAAAAATATATATATATATATATATTCACTGATATAATACATAGAATCTCTTGCATGTTAATACTTTCTTCTTTTTTTCACTAGTGTTTTTTATATAGAAAGAACAAGAAGAGAATAGCATATTTGGTAATGAGTGAATTTTTAAGCATAATGAAACTTTGTAGTTCTGTTATAATTGCTTCGCCCCGTTCAACTTGACACGTTTCCTGAATATATATGTGAGTACAAAATAATGGAAACGTGTCAAATAGAAAGGGACGGAGGGAGTACTAATGTACATGTAGCGATGAATTTTTGGTATGTTAACAGCTGAACCAGCAAGAGGAGCTTCTAGTTTGGATGAGAACAGCAGCATTGCCTAATTTCAGAAAGTTATATGGCAAAATAGAAACAGACCTTGAAGTTAATGAAGTAATAAAAGTAGTGATACAAAACAATTACAATACATACAGTTTCAATGGTAAGAAGAAGTTGGTGATATCTACCACTACCTGGATTGGTGGGAAGAATGATTTCTTGGGGATGGTTTACATCATAGTTGGAGGAGTTTGTCTGCTCATCGCCTTATTGTTTATGATAGTTTATCTCATCAAACCAAGGTAATCATTTCACTCCAATTCTTCCATTCTTTCATTTTGAGTTATATTTTCATTAGTAGGAGCTAAATATATTTACCTGTAACTAGTTCTTGGAAAAGAATCTAGCTACAATATTCAATAGGAACTTCAACATACTCCCCCTGTCCCGTTTCATTTGGCTAATTTATATGTTATATACTTTATATATTGAATATATGTAGGTCAATGGAGTGGGACGGAAGGTGTACTTGAGTCTAACTAAATTAAAAGTTGGAAAAAGAAAAAACTCTCTTTCAAGTTTCATTACTTTCTCTTACTGTCAAGTAGGTCTGGTATTTAGCTATATATTAGGATCTTCCCTTTTGGCATGTGGTCCCCATGTTCTTCTCTGGAATTGCTAGTAATATATAGTTAAGTTTTTCCAATCAATCACTTTTTAACTGTAATTCTTAAATAAGTTGTGCATAACTAATACTTCTTCCGTCCCGGCTGTTTATGCCTCAATTTTTTGGGTATGAGTTTTAATAAATGTTAGGCGATTGTGATGTTAGTGGAGAAAGGGGCGGGGCTCAATTTAATTAGGTGTACTATTTTTGTAAATAAAAGGTGAAAGGAATAGATTATTCAACTCGGACTGCCGAAAAATGAAAATTTAGGCATAAACAGACGTGAAGGAAGAAGTATTCTGATAAGTACTTTCTTGAGGCTTAAACAAGCAGAAAAAAAATGATTAATTATCATATGACCACAAACCTTGTAAGGATCTAACTTCATGCATGATGGCACATTCATCTTTCAATTTCGGTTTCATAAATAACTCTAGCTCTTGTTCATGTACAATCATAAATTTCTAATTTGCTTTTGGTAGCCAAATAAAATTAAAGTGGTTTAAAAATCTAAGACAATGTTAAATGACCTTGCAGGCCACTTGGAGATCCTTCCTACCTATCCTGGAATAAAAATCCTGCATCCGTGCAATAGTGTTAATTTCTTTGTTTTTTGATCGTATAGTATGATGATGAAAAATCTCTTAAGTTTATATTAATTTTTTGGGCCATGCATGGCTGTTTCTGTGACGTTGTTCACAATGTGGTCTGGCCAGATACTTTCTCTACTTCTAATTATTGCATAGATATAAGTAAAGAATTTGCAATAACAACATGAGTAGCTCCCCTCCGTGTCATGTTAATGTCCAAAAAAAAAAAAAAAAAGTGGTATTTTTGGGACGGTGGGAGTATTATATTATTTTTGCATTCAACTCCAAAATAGGCCACTTATTCGGAATAAGAATTTTGGCAAGTCGGAATACTTATTCGGAAAGGAGGGAGTAAACATACGGTGCAAAGTCGAGAGCCAAGCTCGAAACCCTAGATAGGGTAGAAGGTAACATGAATCAGAGAAAACATATATTCTCTTATCCAAATAAACCTCAAATTTGGAGAAACAAGGAGACGGTAAAAGCAGCAAAAATACAAATATTGGACGCAGATGTGCAAGAAATTGGTATTGCTTGAATTTAATTTATATAATCGTTGATGCTGCGTACTATAATACCTTTTGGTTTTAAAATTAAATATTTGCCTCAAATAAACATCCAGATTCTGAAATTTGCGAACATAATAACTATAACTAATGTAAAGGCAAAATACATTTAACGTGTCTTGTGCACAACAATTGAAGAGGTAAAAATAGAAAATAAATAAAATCGTTATTGCAAAGAATGAGTAAACTGTAAACTAAGTTGGAGGAATGGAGAAAGCTTCCTCTGGAATGAGATATTCATAAAGATATAATTTCAACATCATCAACATAACCCCAGCAATCATCCCACAACCAAATACACCACACTTCTTCCGACTTTCGCTCCACGTTCTCCCTCCTGCCTCCGCCTCCGCCTCCGCCTCTGCCTCCGCCTCCGTCTCCGTCTCCGTCTCCGTCTCCGTTTCTGTCTCCGTCTCTGCCTCCGCCTTCATTTCTTCTACGTCTCTCGTGGGCATATCGGATGCACGCTGAAGGCCGTGACTCAGAGTGCAATCGGAGCATACCGACTGCGTATCATCGTCAATGCCGATGTCGAAGCCACAATCCTTCTTCGACTGGTTCCAATCGAAGAAGGTGGCCTTCACTCGCGCCAGTCTCTCGTCTATGCTGCGGAGTTCGTCTGAATCTTGCCACTGCTGACACTCGGCCTCCGCCGCGCGGAGTTTTTCGAGGAACTCGATGCGCTCTTTTATGTCGTCGAACGACATCTGCGCCGCCGCAGCCGTTGAGTCACGAGGGAGGCGGGTGACGTCGGCCACTTCCGATTCCAGTTCATGCATTTTCTTCTCCAACATCACGCATTTCCCCGCCATCTTTCTGCAATTATTATATATATATATTTTTTTTTTCTGGATGATTTTTTCTTTTGATTATTGAATTGAATGAATTGCAGTTTTGTTCCATACATGTATATACATGTCGTCGTTAACTGCTGTGGCGGTTCCATACCGGCGGTTGATGTCTCTTCGATTCTACCGTACTGCTTGCGCGCCAAAAATTTGATTAAAAGTCTGATTTCTTACGGTAACAAGGCCCATAATTTTCTAGGCCTTTTTTCTTAGGGACACACTTGGGTCAGCCGGAGGCACCGTGCGGCCGGGCTAAAACAATGGCACTTTTATTCATATAGATTGGCACTTTTCTGTATAAAGATTTACACTTTTAAAAATTATCATTTTATTCGTAAAATAATTATGTTAAAAATTGGCACTTTTATTCATATAGATTGACACTTTTCTGTATAAAGATTGGCACTTTAGGCCCGGCCGCACGGTGCCTCCGGCTGACACAAGTTTTTGTCTTTTTCTTATTCTTATAAATTTGTCTTTTTCCTTCTTACTCGACATTAGATTAAGGCCTACTTTTTCTTTTTCTTTTTTTTTTTAACTCATTAATTATTTTATTAGAATCATGCATGTTTGGCTTCTTTTTGTTTTTAACTAGAATTAGTGCTTCTTTTTTTTTTACACTACGCTAATCTTATTTGTTATTAATTTTTTATGATTCCCACAAAGATTAGATGTGTCATTCTTTTCTATCATTTTTTTTTTCCAAAATTCAAGATCCACACACTATGTCTATATATTTATTTTACATTCTACTAAGATATTATACTTAGCCAAGCCAATTGTTATTACTCCTACCAAATCTAATGATACGGGTTCAAAACCCCAAGCCCACAATCTATGTGAATTTTTTATGTTTAGTTACTTTTTATTTTAGTATTTTTTTGGCACTGGGCTTTTTTTTTTTCTTTTTTTTTTTTTGTATACTTCATTTTTGTCGATTTTTTTATGTTTAGTAGTTACCTTTTATTTTAGTTATTTTTTACATGAAGCTATTTTTTATTTTGTTTAGTTGATTCTTAAAATTTAAATTCTTCCTTCCAAAAAAAAAAGTTTAGTTGTATTTTGGTTTACATTAATAAGGGCTCAATTTTATGTTGTTTAGGTGACTTTTAAAATTTTCAAATTTCAAATAGAAAGTTCAGGTTTGGGTTTTTAGTTTTTTTTTTTTTTTTTTTTTTTGGGTTATTGGCATATAAAACCACCACCTTTGGGTCGAGTTCGGTTCTTCCACAATCTTTTGATTTTGGTAATAAAATAATCCAGCTTTCAATTTGGTGCAATTGTCCCATTCCGGCAGATTAACATCCGAGCTGGCAGCCGGAGTAAATTACGTGGCACAAATCTTTTGCGATCGAAACGGTGTCATTTTTTTACTTAAAAAAATGACGCCGTCCGCACATCACACATCATCTATAATTAGGGATGAGCTCTAAATTAGGGTTCACGACTTGTAAATTGAAGACTAAAGCGCACGATGGAGAGCTGGAATAGTTGGGGTACTAGGTTTTCTTCTTCCGGCCCTCCCTTCCATCCCAAGGTGATTTCGAGGCCAAATTGCGCTCATGAGTTGCCGACAGACATCCTAACATCTCCTACGGAGCAAGATTTTGGGAGGCGCTACTTTGCTTGTTCAATTAGAAAGGTGATGTGCTTTGTTTGTTGATTTATGGTTGGTTACTTTGAGAATGATTTTACTATTTTGGTTAGTTAAAAGTAGCTTAATTTGTTGATTTGGGGGGGGGGTGCTTTGGATTCAAACGTTACAGTTGGATGATTGTGAGTACGTCCAATGGATTGATGAGCCATTACCTACATCTTACTGCCGCAATCATTGCGATCAAAAACTGAAGGCTGAAAGAGAAAATATGAGAAGAATTGTTGTCCCATCAACTGAAGATCAAGACTCAGGAATGTGAACTATTGAATGTCAAGGTTGAGAAGGCAAATATTGAGGCTGAAATACAGAAGAAAAAAATTTGTGTTATGATGCAAGGGGCTGTGCTTGCTGCTGTTGTTGCATCTTTTGTATGTAGGTTTCTGTACTAGTAGTTTGTGCTTGACATGATGATTATGCAATGTAGTAATTTGTTGACTCCGAATGTGATGCAGTTTTTTAAGACATGAAAATATTTATTGCTCACACAGTGATGTAGTATTTTTAGGATTTTATCTAGTATTTTGAGGTTTGAGAATGTGCCTAGATTCATTTGCATCTAAATAGTAGTACTATATTTGAAAGTAATAAGAATGCAAGTTTCATTTGCATATAAATACTAGATTCATAGAAGTCACAAAAAGATGATAGCATCAGTTTCTATCCATACAAGTTATTACTACTGCAGAAGAGAAGTCTAATAATCCATCCAAGCTATCACCCACTAAAGCAATGCATCACAAAATACAATAAACACCATGAAATTCAAAAGATATTGTATCTAAAAAACCAACAAAACCCTAGTCTTTCAAAACACTACAATGACAGCACAATAGTAATTCATGCTTGACTTCCTTGTGTGGAGACTTGACTCCTTGTGGACCTGTTCTTCTTGGCCTTCTTCTTCACATTCTTATTGTCATTCCCTTTACTAGATTGATCATCACCACCTGGTCTAGAAGGTATGAAAATGGTTGTTCTTTTTGTTGGCATTCTAGTGAAAACATTTCCAGCTTCACCCATTGAAGTCATATTTGAAGCTGTAGGTGTAACAATTGGTGCAGAACTTGATGCCCTTGAAGTTGAGACTCGGGTGGTTATTTGTGTTGTTTGTGGTGGTAGTGGTGTCTTGCGAGGCCTTCTGGCTTTCCCTGTTGATTACAGATTCCTGCATGTCATCATGAGACCACTTCTTCTACGTCTGCTTGGTATTTTGGGATCCCGTTCACATGGGTCTCTCTTTCTCTTTTTCTTTGGGCGCCCCGGCATCTTCTTTGCAAGAGGAGAGAGAACTGGGTAACCCTCTGCTGTAGGCCACATGTTCTCACCATTCAAAGGTGGAAAAATAAACTAGTATGCTTCTTTAAGCTTCTCAACAGTGAATGCATCATCACAATATGATGTAGGATCATTCCTCATTAGATGTATTGCAGCACATGCATGAATACAAGGTATGCCCGATATATCCCAACCCCTAGAACTACATTTCCTTTCTCTTAAATCAACCACATGCTTGTGCCCATAATTTTCCACCTCAAATAGCACATTAGAGGCAGCATGGGATATGCAATATCTACTAAAGTATTTTTTCTCTTCCACTTTCTTGACAATCTCAGGACATATCCTATGGGTATACTCTCTTAACTGAATTCTCTTCATATGTAGCCTCTCCATTAGTGATGTTCTGATTTCCTCAAGCATATGTATAACATGTTTTTCTCTAGCATTAAGTATATACACATTAAAGAACTCACTTATACTGTTAAGGATCATATCACATGCATGAAAAGGGTGAATGAAGACCTTACAGAACTTTGTAGTGTCTCTACCAATGAAGTCTTCATATGCTGCTTGATTTGCTTTCTTCATTGCATCCAAGGCATGATTGTACTCTGCCATATGAGTGCTTCTCACACATTTCCAGAAAATGTTCATGAGTATAAGCCCCTTGTTGCTTTTCTTCCAATTAAGGTACACATGCCTTACACAATTTATGTGTTCAGCCATTGGAGCTACGTCAGAAACCGCCCTCAACAAACCCTACAGAAAGAAGGATACAAAATGGTAAGCAATAATCAAGAGCCAAATAGATCGAGTTTAAGAATATGAGATGTACCTTCTGCTGGTCACTTATAAAGCAGGTCCCTGCACCAGTTGAAATATGTAGGTCTTGACTGAGTATCTTCAAAAACTAGCTCCAGTTTTCAAGGTTTTCAACTTCCACCACTGCCCATGCTATTGGTTACATTCCATTATCAGCATCCCTACCCACAGCACACAACAACACACCTCCCAGATATGTCTTCAAGAATGCCCCATTCAGTCCAATAACTTTCCTACAGCCTTGTAGGAAGCCCTTCCTCAGCCCACTAAAACCTATGTAGATCCCTTTAAAAATAGCCCCAACATCCAAATTCAATTCAAATATATCTTCTCTATCTACCCTTTTTAACTTAAGAATGTAACTTCTCAGCTTGGCATAATGTTCAACTACAGTTCCTCCAATATTTGAATGGTCTTATCCCTAGCTTTGTACAGTTTCCACTTCAGTACATAACAGTTATACCTTCTAATAATATCTTCATGCAGTTCTCTAACTGTGATATATGGCCTATACCTGAACACATTAAGGTATTCCTCTGCAATCTATGAAGAAGTCACTTGCTTGTTTTTCATGGCAGTTGTGCAAGTATGAGGTCCATCTAGTCTGTATATAATGAAGTGCCCAGTGGCTTTCACCAAGCTTCCATGGCACATCCATTTACATGGAGGAACACAGAGAGCTTCTATTTTTGTTTTGTTAACTCTCTTAAAACGGATTCCTCTCCCATCTTCAATAGCATTCTGTCTTATAGCATCTCTGGCTTCAATCCCATCAGCAAACCTCATCCCTACTACTAGTTCAAGCTTGACAATAGGATCATCCTCATCAGTTTCAGGTGAGTGCACATCACCATCAGACTTCTCAACATCTGACAACCCACACTCATGCCCCACTTTACTGAATATTTCATCACATAGTCCCTTGTCTAACTTATCCCTAAGTTCCTCCTAGCCTCTCTATACTTTTCATCAGAACACACATCATCATCATCCAAGTCATCATCACTGTAATCTTCACCAGCAGATGGGATGAAGTCATCATCAATGACTTGTACCCTCACAACCTCAGGTTCTTCCACTACAGTCTCCTCAAATTTATCATCTTGCTGAACACTATGATCATACAATTCATCATCAGTGTATTCAGCTCCTAGCATTTTACCTCCATCTACATATATTTAAAATGCCCTACATCCCTCAGTCAAATGTGATAACATCATTGTCACATCATCTTCACTCGAAAGCTATTTGTACATAAAAGTACCAGCCAATTTATATGACACTATTTCCAATCTACGTACCCTAATTTCCCAATTCAATCTCTAAATCAAGATAACCAAATGTATTCCGACGAAGGTTATGCAAAGATACTAAAGTACCTCCAACATACTGAAGGCCCCCATCAAAGTTTCTCATAAATCCTCCATGATGAATATAAATACTGAAATAATCACTGTAACAAAGGGAAAAAATAATTTTCATAAGAACCCTAATTCGAATCACACAAAAATTCATCAACTGAAGTTAAATATTGCAATACCACTTATACAACAAAAAACCCTAACCCTAAACCTAAACCGCCTTAATTTAAAAAATTCATTTGGCAAATGCAAAAAATAAAGATTTGTGTGTCCCTACCTGTCTCCCATTTTTCGAACATAAGTGAAAGAACCAACAAGCTCGACTGGACCACCACCACCGCGACCAAAATTTCGGGACCACCTCCGCAGCGACAGCAACAGATCTGTGTTTCTACCGAGGTGAGCTTTTAGAAGATAATTTGTCTTCTACGGGAGAAATTCATATTTTCAGAATGAATGTTTCTCTGTTGCGCAACACTCTATATACCCATGATTAGTTTAGGAATAATTAAGAGTTAAACAACACGTTTATTACTAAGTAAACCCATTTAATTAAATAAAACAAAAACGATGTCGTTCGAACAAATTTCCAGTCAAAACGATATCGCGCATACACATATATATGACACGTAGGCTATGTTGTAACACGTCAGTTTTACTCCGGCTGCCAGCTCGGATGTTAATCTGCCAATGGGACAATTGCACCAAATTGAAAGCTGGATTATTTTATTACCAAAATCGAAAGATTGTGGGAAGAACCAGACTCGACCCAAAGGTGGTGGTTTTATATGCCAATAACCTTTTTTTTTTTTTTAATTGTCTTTTTCTTTAAACCAATATAAGGCCCAAAATTTTCAAATTGGTTGTCTTTGTTTTTGTTATGTGCAACCCTATATTTAAAAAGATATCTTTTTGCTCAAAGATCAAAATAAGGGTCTATTTTTTTTTTTTTTAGCTTATTTCTAAATACTAGTATAAATTTTAAATAAAAATTGAAGCACTTCGCTCTCTTTCCTTCATTTGAATATTCAATATCTCTTATCATGATTAAAAATAATTACACTCTCTAATATTTTTCAAACATGCATACAAAACAATACCTTTTTAGTTAAATGTATTGGAAATGGACAACAATTTTGTAGAGTTATTATTGGTTCTCTCTTTTATCTCTTGTCCCACATTGAATTTGTGAGCTTAAGTGAGAGGGATTGGAGCATTATATATATTGTTCCTTGTCCCACATAGAAATTGTGAAGAAAAACTTAAGAGGGATGAGCCTATAAATATTTTACTTCACCTCTTTTTCAAAACACACCAAAAAGGGAAAATTATCATATTTCTCTAGTTTTCTCTTTTCCCTTTATTTCCTTATCTAGGTTTTCTTTCCCTCCACGTTTTTTGTCATGGGCTTCGTGGGCTTAGTGGCTAGGGTTTGTGGGGGCATTTGGAGCCCTATATATATGTGGCCGTTCTCTTCATAGAGAGACACAAAAACCCTATCTGCATTAGCCATAGCCACCGTTGACTTCCTTACTGCAAAGCATCTCCATCTCAAAACTCACGAGTGCACGTGAGATATGAGAGTTGTGTTAACCTTCGAGAGTGATTCGGCACTGAGACTTGGCACCGAGGGTCTGCCGGAAATAGCTTTTAGGGCAGTAGTTTGACCACGGCACAACGATAATCTTTCTCTGCTTTTCTTATGTTTGCACAAGTTCTTTCGATCCTTTTGGCTCCAGTTCTAACAATCTAAAAGCTATTCATGGCCTCGCCAAACCGTACCTTGTCCGATTTGTTGAAGTTGGAGCCCGTTGATGGTTCAAAATACAAGATAAGGCCTCTAACTTTGTGAATTATGCTTATGTTATCAAATTGCGTACTATGGGTCTTATTACTGCTTTAAGTCACAAAGATTTAAATGTGAAATATGTGTTGAAGCAAAGTTTGCTAAGAAGTCTTATAAAGTTGTGGAACTTAGATCTTCTGTTTTATTTGAGCTAATTCACGCAGACTTAGCAAATTTTAGAAGCACTGTTAGTAGAGGTGAGAAGATATACTACATCTCTTTATTGATGATTTCTCTATATACACTCGCTTATATCTGTTGGGAACTAAGGATGAGGTTGATGATATATTTCTTAGGTATAAGGTTAAAGTAGAGAATCAGTTGACATTGAGGATTAAGAGATTAAGATCCGATAGAGTATGAGAATATAGTACCTTGTTCCTAAAGAACTGTTGTGAGAAACATGAGATCATACATGAATTTACTGCTCCTTATTCTCCTGAACATAATGGTATTGCTGGGAGGTAAAATAGAACCATTAAGAACATGATGAATGTTGTGTTGCTTAGTTTGGGTTTACCTAACAATATGTGGGGAAAAGCTGCCCTGTCTACCTGTTATGTTCTTAATCGAGTAAGAAGTTAGACATGATCCCATTTTAGTTGTGGAAGGGTTTTGCGCCCACTTTGAAATTATTGAGAGTGTGGGGGTGTCTAGCTAAGGTGAGGTTGAATAATCCAAAGCAGGTGAATATTGATTCTAAGACTTTTGATTGCGTGTTTATTGGTTATGCTCATAACTCTGCTACTTATCAGTTTCTGTTCATTGGTGACAATTCTATTTGTGAATCTCAAGATACTGAGTTCTTTGAGTATTTATTTCCTATGAGTAATGTTTCTATTGAGAATGTGCCTAGCTCTTTTGGGAATGATGCAGCTGAGCCTTCTGATCAACCAGCTCGAGAGTTTGAGGTAGCCATCAAACCGAGAAGGAGTAAGAGACAGAGAACCGAGAAAACCTTTTAGTACTGATTTTGTTACTGCTTTTGTTGTTGAGCATCCTGATCTGATTGATGATTATGTAGTATCTGCTTTCACTTCCATGATTTGTGAGGATCCTGTTAGTTATAGAGCTGATATGTCTAGCGTAGATGCTCTTTTTTGGAAGAAGACTATTCAGAGTGAAATTGATTCTATAACTAGTAATCATACTTGGGAACTAGTTGATTTTCCTGTTAATTGTAAACCTACTAGATCGAAGTGAATTTTTAGGAAGAAGCTGAAACCTGATGGGACGATTGATAGATTTAAGGCAAGACTAGTAGTGGTTGGTTACTCTCAGAAAAAGGATGTTGATTTCTTTGACACATTCTCCTGTTGCTCGAATCTCTACTATTAGAAAACTAATTGCTCTAGCTTCTATTCACAATCTTGTTGTGCATCAAATGGATATAAAGACTACATTTTTAAATGATGATATTAATGAAGAGATTTAGATACATCAACCTGAGGGTTTTGTGATGTCAGGGATGGAGAATAAGGTGTGTAAGTTGAAGAGATCCTTGTATGGGTTGAAGCATGCTTCTATTTAGTGATATGAAAAGTTTCATAATATTATATTGTTGAATAGGTTTGTGGTAAATGGTTCTGAATCATGTCTTTATGTTAAAACTCATGGATCCAAATATGTGCTCATATACTTATATGTGGATGATATGTTGATCTTTGGCATTTGCCTTGATATTGTGTTAGAAACGAAAGCTTATTTGTTATCTGCTTTTGATATGAAATATTTGGGTAAGGCTGATGTCATCTTTGGTATCAAATTGGTGAAAACTAATTATGGATATGGGTTGAGTTAGTCACATTATGTGGAACAAGTGCTGAATAGATTTAACTGTAGTGATCTGGTTCCTGTAAGAACTCCTTATGATTCTAGTGTTCATTTTAAGAAGAATGATGGTGATGTTGTTTCTCAAGAACAATATGCTAGAATTATAAGAAGTGTGATGTATCTGACGAACTATACTAGGCATGATATTGCATATACTGTGAGTCGATTAAGTCGTTACACTCATAAGCCTAGTAAGGAACATTGGGATGCTTTGTATCGATTGTTGAAGTATCTTAAAGGAACCAAAGATCTTTGCTTGCACTACTCCTGTTTCCTGAGGTGGTAGAAGGCTACTGTGCTGCAAATTGGGTTTCAGATTGTGATGATATAAGCTCCACGAGTGGATTTGTGTTCACTCTTGGTGGGGGTGCTGTATCCTGGAAGTCTGGAAAACAGACGTGCATTGAAAGCTTGACCATGGAGTTTGAGTTTATTGCTTTAAAACTTGCGAGTCATGAAGCAAAATGGTTGCGAGAACTATTGGCTAATTTACCATTGGATAAGAGGTCAGAAGCTCCTATTTCTCTTCATTTGTGCTCTCAGTCTGCTATTTCTATTGCGAAGAATAGCATCTATAATGGGAAAATGAGTTACATCCAAGTGAAACATGTTGTGGAGAGAAATGATTGGAGATGGGGTTATGTCTCTTGACTATATGAGGTCAGAGAGAACTTGTCAAATTATTTCACCAAAGGTCTCAAAAAGCGTCAAGTGCAAGAACTTGCTGCTGGAATTGGTATGAAGACATTAAATGAAGAAAGTTGACATGGTGGACACCTAATAGGTCAAACGAAACTATGTTTTCTTATCTTTATTCTATTGTCTATTTTTCTGTATTAACATATGTTAATTACAGTTAGTGGGAATAGCGTTGAGCTATATGGTTCTGCTGCGGAGAACTTTGGACATAGAGGAATCATCACCTTGCGAGGTAATTCTACTGCGGTAGATTCTGATTGTACTATGATTTTGTTGAGGTTGAGCATTTGGGCTCTTAATGATTCATGCAGTTATGTTTTGTGAAACATTTCTGATATATTATATGCGTATAATATATTTAGTGCCTTGGCGATTGCACTTTCATAAAATCACCTAAGTGTATGTGAAGAGGTGACACTCTTCTATGAAATAATTTTCTAGAGCACACACGAGAATCGAAGGTATTTGCCTTGATATTATCGCGGATACGTATTACTTAAGGAATGATGTGTGTTGTGGGGGTGAACATATGAACTCTTTAAGTTCAAGCTGAAAAGTACTTTTTGAGATTTATATGTTTCATGCTTCACTAACATACAAATTCAAATCGAAAGATATTTGTATCTATGCATCAATATTCTTTTCCTTATTGACTTTCCATTTGTGGGGGATTGTTGGAAATGGAAAGCAATTTTGTAGAGTTATTATTGGTTCTCTCTTTTATCTCTTATCCTACATTGAATTTATGAGCTTAAGTGAGAGGGATTGGAGCATTATATATATTGTTCCTTGTCCCACATCGAAATTGTGAAGAAAAACGTAAGAGGGATGAGCCTATAAATATTTTCCTTCACCTCTTTTTCAAAACACACCAAAAAGGGAAAATTACCATATTTCTCTAGTTTTCTCTTTTCCCTTTATTTCCTTATCTAAGTTTTCTTTCCCTCCACGTTTTTTATCATGGGCTTTGTGGGCTTAGTGGCTAGGGTTTGTGGGGGCGTTTGGAGCCCTATATATACGTGGCCGTTCTCTTCATAGAGAGATACAAAAACTCTACCTGCTTTAGCCGTAGCCACTGTTGACTTCCTTACTGCAAAGCGTCTCCATCTCAAAACTCACGAGTGCACGTGAGATTTGAGAGCTGTGTTAACCTTCGAGAGTGATTCGGCAGTGAGACTTGGCACCGAGGGTCTGCCGGAAATAGCTTTTAGGGCAGTAGTTTGGCCACGGCACAACGATATTTTTTCTCTCTTTTTCTTGTGTTTGCACAAGTTCTTTCGATCCTTTCGGCTCCAGTTCTAATAAAATGGCATTGCTTTTTTAGATTACGAAACCTTTTCGAGATTGAGCCTACTTTTTCTTTTTCTTTTTTGTACTAGAATTAGGCCTATTTTTACCTTTTGGTTTTTTCAATATATACTCGCACTAAAATTAGGCATACTTCCTTTTCTTTTTATACTACACTAAAATTTAAGCCGAATACTTTTTTATACAACATTTAATTTAAAAAAAAAAAGATAACTACTCCATATACTAAGATTAGGGGCTCATTTTTTATATTTTATTTTCATACAAAATTTAATATTTATTTTGAAAAAAAATATATGAAATAAATCTTACCAGTAACTTTTTATTCGGTGGAAGTAACAAATGCTCAAGAGTTTCCCTCCTAAGAAGAAGAAAAGACGCAAATTAGAGCGGTAATGTTCAAAGTCGGTTGGAGGATCAAAATTTGCTGATTTGCTGGCAAATGCAGAAAGAGCCCATCAAACAGGACATGATCGAGGCCAAGATCAATGTCAAGCAATTGCTTGAAGAAATTGATGCTCATATTGCTGAGTTGAAGCTGACTTCGAAAATGTCAGATGATTATCTATTGCTCAGTAGTATCTACTATTCCTCCGTCTCATTTCATTAGTCTCATTGTTTATTTTAGTCCGTCTCACTTATCAGTCTCATTTCCTAAAATGGCAAAAAAAAAATGGCTACAATTAATCATCTCTTCTTATAATTGATTATAGCCGCATATCACCCTCTTTCATTGGTTCATGTGCCCAATAACAATGGGACTAATATAAAAGGACATAGGGAGTATCATAGATACAATTTGACATAAAAGGAGGTATTTCTTGGGAGGATCAAAGTTAAACATATGTAATAGTCTTGTATAGGACCTGAACTTGTACGTGGTGTTTTTAATGATATAAAAGTTCTATCAATCTGATTAGTAGTGATAAATTAACACAATTTTCAATCGAGGATTTTGGCATCATCAATAAGGAAAAAAATGTTAGGATATGTTAATGAGAAACTCATAAGGATCATTCTAATCTTATTTGTTCAAACATATGTTTTGATTTGATTTCAAAACCCTCTTAGAACAATTTGTGATGTATTTGACAAAAGTTGATAAGTTAGATAACTCAAGTGTTAGAATGCTATTTTTTTTTTCCAGATCATCATGGTGTACTTGCTGACAAATATTATACTAGTCAGATAAGTGATTCGATCTGAGTTATCATTCATCTGATCAACCATGTTCGAGATCAAGTTTCAAGAGTTAGTCATATTTGTACAAAGTCGGCCATCTCAACTCTAGATGACAACCCTAGATCACAAATCGAATACTTTGAAGAACTCGTGATTGTTAAATTTGTTGGATGTAAGCACCCAATGTCAAAGTAGACAAGTACATCAGTCCGGGGAATCAAGGCTTTCGAAAGAGATTTTGCAGGCATTCAAACAAGACATTCTATTTTAAGAAATGTCAGTCGTGCAAAATGTTGACATGCTGAATGGTTTATGCTCATAACCGATTCATCTGAGTTATCATTTAGCTGATCCGCCATGATCGAGAATATCAAGTACAAGAGTCAGTCATATTAATTTGTACAAAGTTATGACAATATAAAATTTTGCAATTCAGGTTATATTGTGCTACTTGCAGAAGGATTAGGAATGGAAAATATATATCAAAAAGTCCAACGAAATTAATGTGCATTTGTTAAAAATGCATGATATAAGTTGATAGTGTAAGACACTAACATTTCATTTTCATAAACAATTTTACACCATGTTATAATTTAAATAGTTTTGTCAAATTAATATATATATGTATTAAAAGAGTAACCACTTTTACATTTTATTTACATTTTTACATCCTATTCCCTCCGTCTCACTATGATTGACGCGTTTCCTTTCGGCATGAGATTTAAGACGGAAGTGATTAGTGTGTAAAGTGTATTGTGATTAGGGATGTAGTGTTGTTTATGTATCTAGGCATATTTTAAAACTAGAGCATCATAGATGCATAAAAAATATTGATGTCTGATCTTAAATGAAAGATTGTATCAAGACCTTTAATTTGATATAAAAATTATAAAAATCCGAGAATAAACGAGCAAGTTATGATAATTTAAAGTTTTATAATTTAAATTATATTAGGATACGTGCTGAAATGTGAGTGGATGATGAGATTTAATTAGAGAAAGTTGAGTGTAATAAGGATTTACTATTGTACCATTTAAGAATTAATTATTTCTCAAAAAGGAAAAATGTCAATTTTAGTTAGACGGTCCAATAAGAAAAACATATCAATTATAGTGAGATGGAGGGAGTATTAATTAATAACCACTTTTATATTTTATTTTACTAAAATCTAAATATAAATATAATTTTAAAAAAAATAATGTATTATAAAACATGATGTTATATTATCCAAGGAAACTATTCTAAATGTTTGCTTTCTCAATTAGTATTTTTTTTAAGCAGACTATATATATCAACAAGAATCATAATTGTATTGTATAATCTCTATAAATTAATAATCTCGGGATCGTGAAATTTTATTAATTTAAAGAGTTATTAATACATTAACAAATTAATAATTTATTGATTTAATGAGTATTTCTATTTCAACAAATATAAATATTTATACATTCAACGTGTCCAAATAATTTATACCTAATGTTTTAATATATTAAATTTTAATTGATTCGTGTATGTTTGATTAAATATATTTATGTATTTATCAATCCATGATAGATAATCAAATATATTTAATTATGACAAGTGAACGAAACTACTAATGTTGTGAGACATGATTGGTTTTTTTCCTTCTATTATTCATAGTGTTGGAGTTTGATGATTTTTTTTTATTTAGTTGTGTTGGAATTTGATTGTATGTTATTATAATATTTAATGTGGTTAATAACTTATAGGAAGTTTCTTAAATAATTATTTTTCTATATAATTTCCAGTGTAAACAGTAAGAAACTCGGTATACTGATAATTTCGGTACGATAACAGTATGAAAAATTACATATTAAAATTTGTCTTAATGTATAAATATACCCAAAATAAATAGTTATATAAGTTATATACCCACAACTTTAAAACTATAAGTTTTATACCCAAAAAGGTATGAAAAGACAAGAATAACCTTACTATTTAGGCCCACTTATCTTTAAGATAAATAAAGATAAAAGTAAAAAAAAACCTAACCCTACCCCACTACCCCACTTTCACGATTCAGCCTTCCTCCTCCCCACCGTGTAACCTTTTTTTTAAAACAACCGTGCAACACAAATTTGCCGCCGTCGATTTAGAAATGGACTCCGGCCACTCAAATTCCGGCGACGAAGCAATAGGCCCTTCCAATCGTGGCGAAGGGCGTCGAGTGCCCAGTGTGGAAGAACGGGCCAATTTACCTATGCCGCCGCCGCCGGTGAGTTTGAATTTTTTTTTGTTTTTTTTTAGTGAGATATTGTTGGGCTTTGTTAATTAAGTATTTAGAAACCTAATTAACGTGATAAATGTGTCCGATATGTCGTATTTTAGTGAAATCAATTTTAGTTTTTCTGCAGTTTATAATTACACGGTTAAATATATATTTCAACCGTGTACACGGTTGAAATATATATTTAACCGTGTAAGTTGTTGACTTTGTCTGTTTTGACCAGTTACACGGTAATTTATATGTTTTAACCGTTTACACGGTTAAAACATATGGTTAAAACATATAAATTACCGTGTAACTGGTCAAAACAGACAAAGTCAACAACTTCAATTACACGGTTGACTTAAATTTTAACCGTGTACACGGTATAAAAATAAAATCAACCGTGTAAAGACAGAAATGTGGTTTTTTTATGTTTTTTTATCTTTTTGACTCTCTTTTTTTTGTCTGAGTGTGACGAATGATTGTGACGTACCTTTTGCAGCCTAGATACGCATGGTACCGACCTCGTATGCAAGTTTTTCCGGCTCGAGTGAACCTATACACTCGAGATATTGTAATTAAGCAAATACCTATTGTCTTAAAGCGTATAGGTGGGGAAGAACTTTTGCAACAATTCATGGACGGGCCTTTCGGATACTTGCTAGAAATCAAGAGGAACGGTACCGCCAACGTTGCCTTGCACGAGTTATTGGCCCGAGAGCTCATGGATGGCTCATTCTCGGAGTTCAAGAGGTGGTTTCACGTGGGCGGGCAAGATCTTCGGTTCGGGGCACAAGAGTTTTGTCTCGTCACCGGCTTAATGTTTGGGCCTTTCCTTTCCGATTTTGACCCCCACCTAGGTCCACACGTCATTCCTCAGAATAACCTCTTCTATACTTGGTATAATGGCGAGAAGGTGAAGGATAAAAGGCTATTAAATGATTTCACGAATACCGATATATGCATGGGGACCCCGGATCAGTACTTGAGCGCCGCGAATCTGCTCATGTACTACTACGTTTTGCTATGACGTGATACTCAGACTATCGAAAATTGGGCATGGGCATTAGTAGAGGATCGAGGTGGCTGGTATAGATTCCCATGGGGATCGTGGTCGTTCCAAGTGTTGTGTCATCAGCTAGGAGTCATGAAGAAAGACCCATCGGAGATTACTGGGGCTGGGGCGACGTCGGGCTACCATTTATACAGACCGGTGTGGGCGTTGAACTTGTGGGCCTACGAGGCAATTCCGGCATTAGGACGAGCGTGTGGCTATCGATTGAATGATTTATTGACGCCCCGACTTAGGAGATGGCACACTCGACAGTCCCATTTGGACTTTACCATTTTACGACAGTCATGAGGTAATTACTCTTCATTAATTATAAATAATTAATCAAGTATATTTAATTAATTAATTATTATTGTTGATAATAATTAAGTATTATTGATTAATATTACTTGAATACGTTTGTATGCTCTAATTTATTATTATGTCTTAATTAATTATTCTTAATTATTATTCTTATAATTAATTATGATATATTTTGTTAATCGCATTATTGATTAATTAATATTCGGATTATGATATTTTATGTTTTTTATTAATTTTTATTATTATTAATAAAGCATGTTTATAATTTTAATCTTAATTACTTATGGTGTAATATTTTTTTGTAGCTCGTAACCTTTCGAACGCTCGAACCCGAGCCGGATATGCAGGATGCTGAGCCGTATACACAGTCATTACAGTGGCCGGATCCGTTGGTTCTGAGGTTTAACCCGAATCAACGCCACGCACACAAGAAAGTGCCGCCACAGCAGAGACAGTCGAGGGCAGCAAGGGAGATGGCGAAGGTTGTGCAGAAATTAAAATGCCGCGATGCGAAGAAGGACGTAGTGCAACCACGTCGTCCCAAACAGCCTCGAGTAGCCCGGGCCTCTTCAGAGACTAAAGGCCATATCCCGGAGCGATTCCAGTTCGAAATGCCAGAATCCTCTCGGTCGAAGCGTCCTAGGGAAGAGTTGTCCCGTCCTCAGCCTTCTGAGCATCTTGTATGATGTGTGCATGGAGATCCGTGCCGTCGTGGATGCGAGAATGATGATTGGATCGACAAGATTCTTGACAGAGCTGTCCACCGGCTAGCAGAAGATACATCTGAGAAGGGAGTTCTTGCCCGGATGGCTAAGTCTCTCGTCGGGCACCTCAAGGGCATCGTAGGATCGAACGGCAGCAGACGGTCTAGGCACCGATCACCTACTCCTGTTAGCCAGCACCAGCGATCTCCTACTCCCGATCATGCGCCTGGATTTGAGCCTCGTACTGTGAGATCGAGGACGCCCCCACACGCATATGAGCAGTTCGAGGAAGAAAGAAGGGCATCCTCGTCTGACAGTTCATTTATTAGGGATCTAGATTCGATCCCTTATGAGCCTCAGCACATCCAGATGGAGGACGATGCTGATAGTGTGGACTCAGATGTCCCTGAGACTAGAGCGGAGGCTAGTAGGGCAGGGGGACGGGTTCTGAAGCCGTCTCTCGCATTGCAGGGCCCTTACACAGTCCATGAGACCCCGCATTCAACCCGGACTACTAGGGATGCGTACGAGCAGTTTAGAAATGCGGGCCCGACTGCTGTGGTTCTCACTAGGCAACAGCCTCCTTAGCATTGTCGCCACGGCAGGTAGGTTGAGACTCGGAATTAATGTTGCGATGCCCAATAATCCTATCAATCTGTCTCGGATCTCGGATCCATGCACCGAACTCCAGGGTCAATGACTCAAATAAATTGGACAAATCCACTGCATCCCTTTCTTCGTCAGCCCTTTCTTGCCTTTCTTCCGCGGCCGTTTCATCCTCGACTCTCTCTTCGTCTTCCTCGACCCTCTCTTCGTCTTCCTCGACCCTTTCTTCTTCCGAATGTAGTCCCTCCCAACTCGGCTCTTCAGTATTCACACTCGTAAAAACCCTAGAACCTTGCGTTCTAGGAGTGCTCCGGGCAATATTCTTATCCTTTCTAATTACATAAACAGTTGCCTTTTTTTGCTGCTCCACAATCAATCTCAACAAATCAACGTCACTCGTTAAAGCTACCTTAACCGTTCCATGATCGCCTGTATCAGTCAAATAGTAGAGCATATATTCGGCTTCAGCATCGCCTGTTTGATCACGGATCTCTTGTAATAGATTGTCACGGGTAATTTCTGTCATGGCCAAATGTACTAGAACACCCTCGCCCCCTACATAAGTGCTTCTCTGCCAATGCCCACCGTGACGAATAAATATTTTTACTTGAGACATGACTGCAAAGTGAACCAAAAAATTTAAGTCAAATTACAAGCAAAAACACTAAAATTGTAATAAGTCTGCAGCTACACGGTTTAATCTATTTACACGGTGTAACCTAACATTACACGGTAAAAATTAACATAAAACCGTGTAATAACTTACTCTACACGGTAAAAATGAAATAATTAACGTGTAAAAGCAGATTAACCGTGTAAAATATTTAAACCGTGCTTATTTAAATGATTTGCACGGTTATTATGGTTTAAACCATGTAAGCATTATTAGAATCAATTCATATCTTCAAAACCGAATTATTCATTGTTTAATCTTGATTATCAACTAATATATTTTTCAAATGATAACATAACTACTTAATATATGTTAAACAAGGCCAGAAAATATCATATAGTAGAAAAATAATTTCAACCGTGTAATATATATTTATACCGTGTAAACAAGAACATGAATAATTTATACACTTTTTAATAGATAGTACCACGACAAATATGCAAAATTGAAATGTACCTTTTTAGTTTCAGCTAAATAGCGTCCAAATTGCACCAAATTCACACCCAAAATTGCATAAAACTAGAGGAACTTCGATTATTTCTCTCTCTACAATTTCAATATTTATAAATTTGCGTTACACATTTGTTGTTGTTTCATTTTGTTGTATTTTCTGATTCGTCAATAAATGTAGAACACTGTAACTGAATTTCTTATGATTTGGTTGTTGTCAATAAATGAATTTCTCGATTTTTTATTTAATTTTTTTTGGAAAAAAAATTTATGTTTACACGGTCTCATGAAATGAATTGGAAGAAATAGATTGAAAAAATTCAGAAAAACAGCCGACCGAATAAAGAGAAAGAAACAATATACTATTTTTTAACTTTACTTACAAGTGGGCCCAAAAGTAAAGGTTATTTTTGTCTTTTCATAGCTTTTTGGGTATAAAACTTATAGTTTTAAACTTGTGAGTATAAAACTTATACTTCTATTTGTTTTGGGTATTTTTAAAGTTCACCTTTAAAATTTTATGTATAGTAGTACATGATAAGGCAAAAAGATTACGATATATCATATCGACCCACTACTAATAAAGATGAGTAGATTAATTTTTGATATATTTCGCAAAATGATGCATTATTAACGGAACGGAAAAAATAATAATTTATAGATAAGTGAATACTGATTAGATTCCGACATTTCTCTCCAATAGCTCCAATTATTAAGTGTAGTATTGGAATGTAAGAAAAGCCCAAGCGTGTGGCTGTGGCACATGCTAATCTAATCTAGAGCATTCTGAAAAGGACTCCTTTTCCTAGTCTGAATGGAACAAAATTACGAAACTTCGCTTTACTTTCTCATGAGGCCCATTAATTATTTGTGTGGTAAACAAAAACCAATCAATTCCGAGCGGACAAAAACTTATGTCAGCCGGAGGCACCGTGCGGCCGGGCTCAAAGTGTCAATCTTTATACAGACAAGTGTCAATCTTTATGAATAAAAGTGTCAATCTTTAACATAATTATTTTACGAATAAAATGACAATTTTTAAAAGTGTCAATCTTTATACAGAAAAGTGTCAATTTATATGAATAAAAGTGTCATTGTTTTAGCCCAGCCGCACGGTGCCTCCTGCTGACCCAAGTGTCTCCCTTTCGAGCGTAGTCACTCAAGAGTAAGGTTTTTATTAATCGGACATTTTATTATATTTTTTTATTTCAATTAATATATACTTCGTATGAAATTTCCTTATGAAGCTATGTTTGTTTTTTTTAAGTGAGAGCGAAAATAATTGGACTCTGGTAGCCACGTACAACGAGCGTTTGTGTTTTTGTGGCTGTGTCCATAGAAGGTTGATTGATTCTATCATTGACCTTAATTAATAGTAGGGTTGTCAATTTATACGTGTGGATTGTCGATCTGATAAAGATCCAACTTGTTAAGTCCAAACTCAAATACGATCCTTTAAGGATATACTCGACTCGAACACGAATACATCACGATTTTGATCAAACTTGAGCACGACACGAACACGATAGTGACACGATTTAGTTCGTGTTAACATGATAATATAATGATACGATAATAATGCATTAATGACATTAAGAAATTCTGAAAATCCTAGAGAGTGAACGACGGTAACTGGTAACCCTATCTAGAAAATAAATAAAATATTATTATAATTAATAAAAATAGCTTGACACTAACCCATTAATTTTGTGCGTGTTCATGTCCGGTTATCATGTCATGTCGAAAAATTAACAGCCTAGTTAATAAGAATAGGCTCGTATATTTCTTAATATTTTCAAATAAAAAATATATATGGTTCGTATAAAAACACTTGTAAAAAGGAAGAATCACTCTATATATAAAATTCGGAACTCTCCTAATTGATATGGGGACAAATGAGTGTCTTCAATATGTCATTCGAAAGTGCATTATATTGAAAAAGGTTCTTTGAAAATGATTTAGTTTAGAATAATAGACCCATGATTGAGAGAGTAACCACAGTATTTTGAATTTGAGTTAAATCCATATATAAATACAAATATTGGCGATGGATACCTACCAAAAATCACGTTCAAACGGCATGTTTTCATAAATAGAGAATTAATAAAGTACTAGTGTAGTGTCCGTCGAAATTCGACGGGAGCCATTTGATTTAGTAATTATTAAGTAAAAAATAATGAAAAAATAAGTAATATAAGTATTTATTGTAATATTATAGTATTGCTATGATACATTCGGAAAAATAGCATTAAACTGAAGCAGGAAAAAAAAATAGATCAATAAGGTAGGGCATTTTTTGGTTCGTTACGTTTTACTCATTTTAAATGTCAAACAGCCCGTTTATCATGGTATTAGAAAAATAAATTAGGAGAGATTAGATTTCTCGTGTAGTAACACTCGTTTTGAATGTTAAACCATCAATTGTATGTTTAATATATAAATAAATTGACGATTGATAACATTTTTTCAATTTTGGTTGTATTTTTCATATTAACTTTCCTATTGCTAAAAAAAATTGGTCAATGGGTGGTCGGATTTTTCGGGTGGTTATACTCATTTCAATGTAAAGTCGTTCGTCGTTCAATAATTGAAGGATAGAATGTCAAGCCGCCCGTCATTTAGATGATTATTGAGGAAAGTTGACAATTCTCGCATAGTTTTACAAGTTTTCAATTAAAAGTCTTCCATTTACTTCCATTTTTTTTTAATCTGACAAACTCAACACACACGCACTCGAGGTGACTCGAACCCCCGACCTCTTAGTTGGAGGGGAAGCGTCTTACCAACTGAGCTGCGCTTCCATTTACTTTTTTAAATATTGATTAAGCATGACTTCATCATATATGAGTTTTCCTATCAATGAAGTCATCTTCTCATCCTCCGTCCCTACTCAGCTAACAAACAATAAGTTGTAATAGTATAAATTTCCGTTAACGTAAAGTTTTTTAAATATTTAATTGGGATAAAACTGAAATGACTCCGTCATATTTGTTATAAAAAAAATATAAATATTATAAAGGATTGGTTGTTCTACTGCACAATATCATATCGTTCTTTTAGAAATTTCATTCTTTGAACCACTTGAAAAAAAATATCATCTAAAACAAATAAAAGAACTGAAAATATCTTGATAGTCCGTCATTAGATGATTGTTGAGGAAACACGATATTTCTCGGATAGTTTTACAAGTTGTCAATTCAAGTCTTCCATTTACTCTTTTAAGTATTGATTAAGGATTACTCCATCATATATGAATTTTCCTATCAATGAAGTCATCTTCTCATCCGTCCGTCCCTACTCAACTAACAAATTATAAGTCGTAATCATATAATTTTCCCGTTAACCTAAACTCTTTTAAATATTTACTTTGAATAAAATTGAAATGACTCCATCATATTTATTATAAGAAAATTTTACAAATATTATAAAGGATGAGTTGTTCCACTGCACTATATCATGTTGTTTTTTTATAAATTTCACTATTTGAACCACTTGAAAAGAAAATCATTTAAAATAAATAAAATGATTGAAAATATCTTTACAGACGTTTGCTCCTAAAATAATTAGTTATTTTTAAAATGATATAATTATGATGATTCGTTAGAAACATGACAATATTGAATAATATTATATGTTAATATTGAATAATATTACAAAAATATGACTATGAGGAACATTTCTCATTAAAAAAATAATATAAATATTTATTTTAAGATTATAGTATTATTAAGAACTATTGAAAAAAAATAGCATTAAATTGAATTAGTAAAAAAATAATAATAAAAAAAAATCAATGAGGTGTGGCAATTTTCGGTTAGTTTAACTCGTTTTGAATGTCAAGCAGTCCATTGACAATTGTAATAGAAAAATAGATTATGAGATGTTAAGTTTATCGAATAGTTCTACTCGTTTTGCGTGTTAAGCCATCAATTGTGTGTTGTAATATATAAAATAAATTGGAAATTAATAACATTTGTCAAGCAGTTTTTGTTTTCATATTAAGCTTCACGTTGCTCGAAAAAAATAAGTTAATAACAGGTATTGTAAAAATTTTTCGCGTGGTTATATTAATTTCAATGTAAAGCCGATCGTCATTCGATATAATTGAAGGACAGAATGTCAAGTCGCTCGCCATTTACATGATTGTTGAAAGTTGGCATTTCTTGGATAGATTTACTCATTTTCAATTCAAGTCGTTCAATAATTCATTTAAATATTGATTAAGGAATAAGGATTACTCCATTATATATGTGTATTCCTGTCGATGAAGTCATCTTAACAAAAGTCGATTCATCACCTTCGTACGTATAAATTTCTTCATCCGCCACCCGTCCCTCTCAACTAATAAACTACAAGTTGTGATAATACAGTTTTCCGTTAACGTGAATTCCTTTAAATACATATTAGGGGTAAAACTGAGATATGACTCCATTATATTTGAGTTTTCCTAACGATGAAGTCGCATATCTCAAAAATCGATTTGAGATCAATAAATTAAATAAGTCATTTTATTCAAAAAAAATTGTGTCAAAGCCCCGTTGTAGATGTAATTATTATTATTTTTAACTATTGTAATTGTCATGTTTCCGATTTATATTAAACTTTAATATATTTATATCTTTAATAAAACACAATACACTTTATGTTAACATCAAGATTGACTTTTAACATGAATAAAGAATAGTGGAAGGAAACGAAACAATATTTTACGTGTCATTCTAAAAGTTAATAAAGAAACCTATTTAAACTAAAATTCTAATTACTAAATGTTTTGAAAGTATTGATAATAATATATGAAAGTCCAAGGATGTTGTGTTGCATATTTATTTATTGATATTATATAAAGTCTAATAGAAGGAAATACTTGTATGTTATTATGCGTGTATACTTGTTAGTAAATATTTTTTAATATTATTATTTCTCAAAAAAAAAAATGAAGAATCAAGAGCTTACTCCTTTTTACTATAAATTATACTTTTATTAGATTATATTAATAATTATTAATTAATAAGGTAAAATCATGTGAAATCGCCCGAAGACGAATAATATCGAATATGTGGTGTCTTCTTTTATATGAATGCATTGTTGATGAAATTTTATAAATAACCGATGTGGGATAGTTGAAATTAAATTAAATTAAAAAATAATAATATTATATTAAAATTATCATTTATAAATTATAAATGATTAACTTATATTACGAATTAACTAATAGAAAATCAAATTAATATTTACATCTTAATATTAGTTTTGCGTAAATTAACACTACTGTACATCCACAATATTATACTATTATTTTAAAAATAAAGCTAGGAAATCAAAAAATATATAAAATCTTTTACATTTGCCCATAATAATATTGAATTAAATGTTTCGTAATATATATAAGATATGTATATTGCCATTATGATAGTATTAATTTTTTCATAAAATAGAATACATATAAAGGTGATTTAAATTATGAGACTTCTAATCAAATTGAAATGCTAAGAAGATAGTATATTAGATTAAAAAAATAATTAATTAGGCAAAATTATGAGAATTTAGGAAAATAATCAAGAAAAAACGTGGTTGATCGACCTTTATTTTGCTATTATATATATATATATAGATTGCGGATTCGTGGTCAGAATCTACCTCCGCAAAGAATTCATTTTCTAATTGAACCAATTAAAATTTAACACTTAACTAATTATATATTATATTAACCCCTAATTAAACTATAAAATATTGAAGCAAATGTCAAATGAGCTCATCCTAACAGTGACGTACAGCTCGATCTTGTCTTTTTAATTAATTGTTTGTCGTCATTTTTGACGTGGCTTTCTTGGTTCATGCCCATTGTTTTTAAGATTCTGGTTGAAAGAATTTTCAGTTTCAAACAAAAACATATTGATTTATATTTCTAGCACATAAGATATCTCTAAAATATTTGGAAAGGTAAATTAAATTGAGTTGTATAAGTAAATTTGTTGGATAATTATGACGAATAGCTTACAATTATATATTTACGAGACGTTATAATTTTTGAATAGACGTGAGGTAATAAAAAATAATAAAGTATAAGGTCTTGAACGGGACAAAATAAGTATATAGTAGCATGTGCACTTTAATATACTAACATACTAAATGAACTCAATTGAATTTTGGATTATAAGCTCGTAAACAGTCTAGATTAATGAAAACTAAGTAGTATAAGAATATAAATAAAAAAAATGATGAAAAATTAGATCAAAATTTAATGTATCTGTGCATATATATTGTTAGGATATTATGTTAAGGGGGAACTTTGAATCAAAGTTATAAGTTTAATTTGTTTTGATTCGTATCCAAAACCCTCATAGAAATTTCCCTTTATTTATGATGGTGTAGAACTCGCGCTTCATATTCTTTAAAGTATTAGAAAAGTTTTTCTGCTAGGAAGCTTTCATTCTTAAAGCGTGTATTTTAAAAGCAGTAAAGTATCAGAAAGCGACAACATTGAAGGAATGAAAGCAAGAGTCTCGCAAGATCCGGTCGAGACGCTTTCATCATGTGAAGCTTAGAGCGTGCCCAGATTTCAAATCAAGCGAACGCTTTACAAGTCAGTCAAACTTAAAGCGTCTCTCAACTCAAAGTCGCTCTTAAAGCGTCTGTGAAGATGTGATCCGCTCAAAGCGAGAAGTTGACTTCACTCGGTTTGAAATTCAAACTTGATACGGAAATTCACTTTCCGTATGTATCATTGAATGTGCCGCAGTGTCAGAGTCCACGTGTCAAAGCAAGATTGCACAATGGAAAGTAAATGCAGAAAGAGTCACGAAAATGTCCTACAGGCCATACCTACGCCAATTCCTCTCGTACTAGGGTTTCCTTAAATTAAGGAAACGACATTCCCTAGTACTGACACTCTGAAAAGCACCTGATATTAATGCGACTTTTTCGGGAAAGTGTGGAACACGCGCTGCTTCTCTCTAATGTGAAGCAGGGTTTTCTCACACTATAAATAAAAGGAGTTGCAACACACAAGAGATACACACATACAAGCGATCAAAATATCTGCAAGAACTCAAACATTCAAGCACTCGAAATCTCTCTTAAGTTCTTTCTTTAGTGTGTCCTTAAGAAAACTTAGTTTTCTTAAGTATTGCAGCAACAATCCTTCATCTAGGTTCAACTGCTTTTTTATCCAAAACCTAGCTCAATAATCCTTATCTTTACTCGTGATTTTTACTATAAATAATTCTCATTTATATTCGCAAAACCAAACCCAAAACAATGTCTATTGTTCTTAGATTGAGTTGTAAGTTTGCTTGTTTTGTTGAAGTTGTAAATCGTGATTGTGAAGCTTAAGCTTGCATACTTAAGTGGAAGGTTATTGATTTGTCATAGAAGGTTGTTTGTTTGTTAGGCCTCTCAAGAGTCCAGAATCTCTAGAGGATTTAGAGTCAATTTGTTATTGTCTCTAAGTCACTTCCCCTTAGAATTATAAAACAATGAGTACCAAGTGAAGGTATCTATCCCGTCGATGATAGAGTGGATATAGGAGAGTTTGTTCCGACCCACTATAAACTCCGTTGATGTGCTTTACTTTAATTTCTGTATTCATTGCTTTTAACGCTTTGATTATTCATTTCACACACCATGCTTTAAACAAGTAAAAATGCTTTTGCAAGTTAACTGCGAGTTCAAGTCTTATCCCATTCCGCGCAACACTCACTCAAAGCGAGAAGTTTTAAAAGCGTCGAACACTTTAAAGCGTCTACTTTGACTAAGGCCGAAAAACGAAAAAGAAGTTTAACACTTCTTAACACGAGAAATGATATGCTACTCACCATTTCATGGGCACCTCCGTGGGTACCTTCGTCGTTTTAGCACTTTGATATTACTTTGTTCAATTTTTTCAATTGTTTTATATTCTAATACCTTAGAAATTAATTTAGAAATCATAAAATCTAAAAAATCAAAGCTCGATTTATTATTTTTATTTTTAACTTCAAAAAATGAATAATAAAATAAATCGAACTTTGATTTTTATTTATTTTTTAGATCTTATGATTTTTAAATTAATTTCTAAGGTACTAGAATATAAAACAATCAAAAAAATCGAACAAAATAATGTCAAAATGATGAAACAACGAAGGTGCCCACGGAGGTGCCTACGAATGGGGGAGTAGCATATCATCTCTCCTTCTTAACACACATATTCACATATTCACCCCTCCTCTACGTGTGTGACTCGCTTTCGGGACCAACAATATATATATATATATATGTGTGTGTGTGTGTGTGTGTGTGTGTGTGTATTATGCCCTTTTATTTACACGATTAGAATTTTGAAAGATTAATAATACCAAACACTTGAACAAATTGATTATTATATATTTCCTTTTGTTAATAGTCATGTATAAAATTTTGGAAAATATTTATAAAAAACACAAATCTTACCATAATAGTATAATGAATTTCAAAATTTCTTTATTAAATCATTCGTTATTCATAAAAAAATTATTTGTTTAACGTGCGAATGCATGTTATATTTGCTAGTCAATATTTAACATGTATATAAGTTAATCACTAACACAAGCTTCTCTTGTCAAAAACTTTGAATGTTAAACTAAAAGGCCTAAGGCTAAATTATCTAGATCTCATGTTGATCCTTTTCATTTTAGTTTGAGTTTCTCAATATATGTTAGAGATAGCATTTATTTTTGGTGTTATCTTCCACAGACGTTATTTGATTGTTTTGGAGTTATAACACGTTGGGGTTTGCCTAACCCCTCACCCTTTAGGGTGTTTTGATTAAAAAAAACTATATATTATCTAGAGTTATTTAATCATAGTCAATAAAACTATAAATACCGGACCATTACGAATTCTCTTTCTAGCTTTTTTTTTCTTTTTCTTTTTTCCTTTCTAGCTTAGACATGTATCAATTAATTTTCTATACAAAGATTCGCAGTTTAACATTTTCTATGACAAATTTTATCTTGAATCAACGCTTTTGCCGACTATTTGCAGCTTATTTCCATTTATATTATGTTGAGTGATTTTTAAATCTATGTTGTAGTCTTGTAGGATGGAATTTACATGTGCTCAATCATAAAAAATAAAAATAAAATACAAAGTCGTTTTTTAGATCTGTTATGCTTTCAATGGTAAATAGATTATTCTAATTTTAATATTGGAGTTAAATTAAATTCAATAAACTTGAATCTAGATTTCCTTCACATTCCATTTGCGCATTGATCTAACAAATTTTAATTTATCTTCCAAACTTTTCTTTGTGTGAATCCGGCAATTTCTTACACGAAGTCACACATAAAAGACAAAAACTTGGGTGAGGTCGGCCACATAGTGTGGCCGGGTCAAAATGTCAATCTTTATACAAAAAAATGTTAATCTATACGAATAAAAGTGTCAATCTTTAACATAATTATTATACGAATAAAATGTCAATTTTTAAAAGTGTCAATCTTTATACAGAAAAGTGTTAATCTACACGAATAAAAGTATCAGTGTTTTAGCCGTCCGCACGGTGCCTCTGGCTGACCTAAGTGTGTCCCCACATAAAATGCAATCATTCTTACTTTAATAACAGTTATAAATGAATAAAAAAATTAATGATCCAAATCTCTTCTTTATAAAAAATAAAATAAAAAAGGAACTTATTTATATAGGGACTCTTTATATATATTGAAAATCAACCGTTATATATTTAGAAATATCAACGGTTTTAATCTAAGCTTCTTTTTTTTTTCCTCCATCCCAATGAACTTGAGGCGTTTTTCGAATATATATGAACATGAAAATAATGAAACAATTTAAATTCGTTGGGACATGGGAGTACTTGTCTTTAATACTTGTGGGTACAAATCCCAAATTTATCTTCTAATATTTCTCTTTAAGCACTACCTTTAAATGTTACTATTAGTATTTTTCTTTGGGCAGGCAGGGTTTCTTTCGTTGTTATTTTCTTGCTTGATTTTAGAATTTTCTTTCTTCAATTGGAAGGGTTTTAGTTTCACCTTATCAAATAATTAAACGTTATTATATCTTGAAGAATCATGATGAAGTCTCTAGCAAATAATAAGTTTGTGATTACAATTCTAGTAGTCAAGGTTTAGTGCACCTTTTATTCTAAATTAAATATTACATCGAGGGATAATTGCCTCTAAATATACAATTTTTCGTAAAATTCTGATTTTTGCGCACGAGTTTTAAAATTTGAATGTAAATATACAACATTTCATAAAATTTTGATATTGCACATGCTGCCAAATTTTCACCAATTTCATAATGGCTTGGAAGACGAATTTGTCTGAGTAGCCAAATTGGTCTATGATTAAAATTACGTAATTCTAAAATTAACTAAACGTTATCGTTTCACTTTCAAATACTAATTAAGTCCTCTCTTTCAACTTTAGGCTCACGTATTGTGGCGAAATGAAGCTGAAGAGGGGATTTTATTGGTATTTTAAAGTAAAACAACTATATTTAGTCAATTTCAGAACTACGTCATTTAAATTATCGAATGATATGGTCACATTGGCAAATTCGGCTTCCATGTCAGCATGGAATCAAGAGGAAAATCAACCTCATGTGCAAAATCAAAAGCTTATGAAAGATTGTATATTTACATTCGGATTTTAAAATTCGTGTACAAAACTAGAATTTCAAATAGCTCTAACATAGAACAATAACATGAATCTTGTACAAGAGTTACCATGATTATCTAACTAAAACTGTATAAGAAATTTTTTCTCAAATTCTTGAGCTCATTAATTATGACTAGAGCTCTTTCAAAAATGAGAAAATAAGTTATACTTGTCGACACCACTAATTTCACAAAGAGGACAAAATTTTGTTTTTAACGGTCGACCTTAAATCTGGACCATGAACAATAACTCGAAAAGTGCAAGATATAATATTAATTCGTACTGCGACATATAACCAAGAAAAATCAAATGAACAGAAACAACTAGTGAAAGTTGCAATCACTTTCATCCCACGCAATATTTAATTTATTTATTAAAGAGCATTAGGAAATGTATTATCCGCACTTGATTCGGACAAGCATTGGGCGGGAGAGCCAATGGGGATGCAAAATAATCCCAGACCAAGAGAAATTCCACGTCATCTGTCCCCGGCGTTAAGGGGGGCCACGTAGGAATGTGTTGGGTCCCACAGCATGACGCGAGCAACAATTGAATAAGAAGCGGCATGGAGGCGGGGCATATTAACACACGCAAGGAATCATCCTCCCTATTATGCGAATATCCCGTCCTCGGTTCCCCCACACTATATTATTGCCCACTAAGCCGCCCTTGAAATGTCCAAACTGCCCCTGCCGGGATTGTGGGACCTTTTTTATTTTGAATATTTGGCACACGGTTATGGCACCGGATTCACATTTTTGCCCATCTCATGACTGTAGAGGGTTATTTTAAAACTTGAAACTTAAAAATGAAAAGCAAGTGGTTTTCCAATTTATCGCTTCACAATTTTTTTAGTCCAATTTGTGATTGATATATATATATATATATACTAATACTACCTCCATCCCGTTATATTAGTCTCATTTTTCATTTTGGTTCGTCCTATCATATTAGTCTTCTTTCCTAAAATGGGAAGATATATTTGACTACAATTAACTTTCTCTCATTAGAATTGATTATAGTCATATATCTCCTTCTTTCTTAGTTTCTGTGTTCAATCTAAAATGGACTAATGATATGGGATGGAGTAGTAAATATATATATTTGTACATTTTTACAATTATGTCTCAAGGTATAAATGTTTTAAAATTAATACCTAATAGTATTTCATAAAAATTACAATTATACGGAGTATCTCTCAAGCCACTTTTACGGCGATTGCTGTCTACGTACGTGGCTCGTTGGGGAATGGAAATCCACGTATACTACTAATATTAATACTTTTAAAATTAAAATTAGTGGATTTGCAGTTTTTCATACACCAATCCTTGGGAGACATACAATTATTTTAATTATGAAAGTTTTTATTAAAAGTTTTTTTTTGAAATTTATTTTAAACTATATGTATATAGCTTATGTGGATTTCCGACGAACCACGTAAATACCAATCGCCAGAATGTGGAAGATGTGGCATAATAATAATTTTTTAGAAACGTTAAGCATCAATTTATAAATATGTATATATCAGAACATAATTGTAAAAATGTTTACACGTTGACACGACACAATAGACAATAAGTGATGTTTCCCCTAAAAAAGGATATTGTGCTTTAAAAAGTTTTCCAATTCATGATTAAAGAAAGGGGCTTGGGATTCTTTATCCCCAAAACTATGTCTTAGTAGTGTTCCAAAATCTAAATTTTACTAGTTTTATTCTTTTTTTTTAATAAATTTATTTTATAATGATTTTGTTTAATTTTATGATTATTTTCAAGGGTTCACCCATCCCAATTAGGGTTAATAATTTTTTTTATATTTAATTTCACTTTTATTAATATATTAAAGTTGATAAATTCAAAACTAAAGTATATAAGTTTAAAAAAATCCAATTTTTTTTCTTATAAATATGTAAAATGATTGACTAGATTACAGTATTTTTATTTTTATAAAAAATAATATAAAATTAATAGAAATTATGTTTTGGGACACCATTAGGACATAGATTTTGGGATAGAGGATCTCATCCCAAAGAAAGGATATTGTGCTTTGAAATAAAAGAGATACTATGATCTTTACCGTATAAAATATTTTAACTCATGATTCTTTAGACGTGTTTTCACGTGAAATTAAATTGAAAATTTTGTAGTTAAACCAGTAAGATATGCTAAGAAAATTTTAGTACAATATTGGAGATTTTTGGTTGGGCTTATTTTTTTACATTTGTGAAAGTTTAATTGTTTCAACGAATCGTATTTCAGGTTTAAAATAATAGTAAGCTAGTACTACAATATTATTTTTCCATAAAAAAAGCTTACTATTATATTTAACCTGAAGTACGATTCGTAGAAACAATTAAAACTTTCACAAATAAAAAATAGTTTTGACTTTCGATTGACATTTATATTTAATTATAATTTTTTAATATAAATTTTTAAAGGACTATTTATTTTAATGTTGTAGAGTTCGGGTTTTATCAGTTAATTAGTGGGTAATACCCGACGGGTTTGGGGCGGGTACGGATACCAAAATTGATTTTTAATCAGGTTTGGGACGGGTAAGGGTACGAAAATTTTTAACGAGTTTGAGTTTGGGAAAGACTAAATCAATGTTTTAAAACCCGGCCTGGAGGTCGACCCGGCGTGGCCTTCGGGTCACGGGTCAATTGGTCGAACCGGTTGAACCATGGGTCAACCCGTTTAAAAAATAAAATTATAAAATAATTATAAAACATATATATCTATATATATATAGATATATATATATATATTCAAACTACATCACTTACAATATTATTGATTTTATTGTATTAACATTAAGTTTTTATATATTAGTATATATATATTATATTATCGTATATATATGGAAAAGAAGTAGGAAATGCATTTTTGATATATCTGTTGGGATATTATGTTAAGGGAGAACTTGGATTCAATTGTGTTTTGATTGGATTCCAAAACCCTCGTAGAATATTTCTGTAATTATCTTTGATGATCTAGCTCAAGTTACAATGTATATTTTAATGTATTAGAAGAGCTCACTTGTTAGGGAGCTCTTTATTGAAATGTAACTTTAGAGTGTCTAGGTGAGAGTGTCTTTCTGAAGGAAAGCTGGAGCGGCTCTGAAGCAAAGCCGGAGCGGCTCTGAAGCAAAGCCGGAGCGGCTCTGAAGGAAAGCCAGAGCGCCTCTCTGAAGGAAAGCCAGAGCGCGCTTTGAAGTTCAAAGCGCCTTCCAGGTCCAAAGCGCGCTTCCAAAGTTCAAAGCGCCTTCCAGGTCCGAAGCGCGCTTCCAGAGTTCAAAGCGTCTTCCAGGTCCGAAGCGCGCTTCCAAAGTTCAAAGTGCCTCTCTTCTAGAGCGCGCTTCCAGCCAAAGCGCCTCTCAGGGCCAGAGCGAGCTTCCAGCTTGAGCGAGAGCGTCTGACAAGCAGGTGAGAAGCGACAGCTGCCAGGCCACGTATCTGCTCAGGATTGCTCAGCGGACTGTGATATGTCTAATCGCTGAACTTGCAGGGCTAGGCTCCACTAGTCGACGGCTATCTTCCTAGGACTGTGCTCTATCAAGGAAGAATTCAAATTCGGATTAGACAAGTAAGGAACACGCACTCTATCTCTCCAACGGATAGATTAATATCCCTTACTATAAATAGAAGGTTCAAGCTACATAGAAAAAAGAGGAAGAGAGAGCAAGCAAACAAAGTAGAAATCATCCTACATCTCTCCCAAATAGATCTTTAGATCTCAACCTTCTAGTTTATCAATAGGGCTTCAACTTTTATATTCATAAGCCTTAGAGAGAAATCTTAACCTTCTACATTATGCTTCATTGTAAAATGATTTCTCATTAGTTTGAAACTATACGAACCCAAACCCAAACTAAGTTTGAGAGTTTAGTTTGTAAAGGTTGTAAGGCTCGTGAGTGTCTATCGTATAAACTCATAGGCTCATAAGTGCCGATCGTATAACCTCACATAGGCTCTTGGGTGCCCGTTGTAAACCCCAAGCTTTGAGTGAAGTTCCATCACCGAGTGAAGGTGATGAGAGTGAAGTTCATCACCGAGTGAAGGTGGTAAGAGTGGATGTAGGAGCGTAACCTCCGAACCACTATAACTCTTGTGTTATGCGCTTTACATTCTTCATGCTTTGATTATCCATAACACACACACTCACTCTAAGTGATAAACTGTTTTAAGTGCAAGATAACTAAAGCAAGTATAATAGCTCACCACATTCCGCACCGCATCACTCGCCTAGCAAGAAGCTTTGAAAGCGTGAAACACTTTCAAAGCGTCACGCTTCGCAAGAGGCCGAAAAATTGAAGAGAAGTTAAACCCTTCTCCACACACGTATTCAAACCCCCCCCCTTCTACGTGTGTGACCCGCTACTTTTGGGACCAACAATATCTAATCGTGTCTATAATAATAAAAAAACGTTGTTCCATCCTCAATTAGCCCTGGCTCGGTACCAGATCCGGGTTGCGGTCCAACCGGTCCGACCGGCCAGATCTTAAAACACTGGACTAAATGAGTGGATACCCGACCTATTGATATCTCTAGAAATAACCCATTTTTTTCGGGCTCTCGTTTGAGACTGCTATTATTACTACAAATGATATATAATCACAATTTAATTATATACGATTATATTTTGATATTTATCTAAGAAAAGCACGATTATATTTGATGTCCCTCTGTTGAAAAGACTACATTAAAAAGTTCAAATCAATCAATCGTTTTCAAAAACCAAAAAAATAAATAATAAATAAATAAATAATCAAATCAATCGCATTGGAATCGGTGAGAAATCTATACTTAAATGGAAGATTTTAGTCTGATTTTAAAATTGTTGTACTTATAATAATTGATCTCATAATAAATGTAGTACATATGTTTCATCTTATAGTTGCAATTGATTGATAAATTTACATGTATCAGAAACGCTATACAGTCCAGTGCTATTGTTGACGTTGCGATCGGCAATTTTTCTAGTTAAGGCTTAATATTCAAATAAAATTGAATTTTTTTAATAGGATTTAATATAATTAATTTTGGTATGATTTTTATGAACTTCTTTATTTATACCATCGTCACGTTATTCATAGGCATATTAAGCATATCCGCAGTGGGTACAAGAACATTATTCTCGTTTAATAATTTCACTCATACACTCACTGTGGTGGACATATCATTTTTAATGTGCATAGAATTAAGACAAAAACTTGTATCAGTCCGGCCGCATAGTGCGGTCAAGACTTAAAAACAAAATAACTTATTTGGCCCAATTAATCCATTTGGCCTATAACCCAAAATAAGAAAACTTTATAAAAATATTTAATGGACCACAATATGAGTCCGAGCTGATACAAATATCTCTCTAGAATTAATGTGACTGTATCGAGAAAACTTGATAATTTAGAAATTAAATTTAAGATTTCATCTTAAGACATATATTTATGATATTCTGCCTTCAAAATCAATTTTTCTTAATTTTACTGTTTTTTTTTTCACAATTTCGACGTAATATAATTTAGTCTTATATGATTTTTCTAGTTAGCAATGATTTATTAGTTCAATTAGGATATACTAATATAATTATTTTCTAGGAGTTTTTTTGGAATTTTTTTTAATTTTTAATTAATAAAATTGAAATCAAATACTAAAAGTAAATAATGATCCCTAAAAGAGTTAAAATCTAGAGAGAAATTTTAAAGAGATGTTATGAGGAAAAATATAAATGTTACATACGGTGTATTATACACTTTTTTTTGAAGAAAAAACAATTACACTTGCATAAATTTCATCGAAAGAGTGGCTTAAAAGTCAATTCCTATTTCAAACACTATCACAGTCATATCTCAATGGGGAAATTTTAGCAGGGGTACTTTCGGGAATCCATTTTTATGAACTTCAAATAAATAATCGTCCCAATGCAGTTGATTTTCGGAGAAAGAAACGTGAGAACCTTTTGTTCATCGAAAAACCAACTGCGGATAACAAGAGAAAGAATCAGACTTCCGGAGAGAGAGAGAGAGGCGAAGGCATTCACTCTGAAAAAGTATTAGCTCATTAATCCCAGGTAAATCAATCTTATCGATTCTCTTTATTCAAAATTTTAATGTTATTACTTGAACCTGTTATTGAATTTTGATAGTCCAGCTCGAGTCCGTAGCTTTATGAAGATGAATGTTTTCGTGGTATCTGAATCTAAATTGTCACTTTTTGAAATTTCTGATAATTTATTTTTCAGGCTGATGCGCGATGGAAAAAAAAGTTTAAAAAAAATAATTTTGGAAACTTTTTTCTCTGCTCATCCTTCAGTCATAAGTTATGTTCTTAATATTCCACCTACTATTTTTTTGAGGAAGGAGATGTTCTGTTTGGGTATGTTCTTGTTATTAGATTCCCATTTATGATTTTTTGAGTTACACCTATATTTCATAGAAGTATGATTTTGAACAGAGCTGTTTGGTAAATATTTTGATCTGCACCTTATAATATGTTTCAAATGCTGTATTTTGAGCTAAAAAGAATCTACTTATTTGTCATTTATCAAAATTCAGAGACTCATAACTATTATTTGGTTATTTTGGTTGACAATCGTTTGCTTATTGTGGAGTTTGATTTATATATGTTTATTTTGATGATTGAATTGGGACAGAAAACTTAGTAATCAGTATTCTTAAAGGCCAACTTGACTGAGATTAATGAGGAAGTATATCTATCTTGTATGATCCAATCATCTCATTAATGTGGTCTTGTTATCTTCAATCCAGGTTACCAATTCTTTGATCTATTTGAAGAGAGGAGAATTTTTAAGCCTCGATGGGTTCGACTGGGGAGCCTGCCCAGGAAATGAGATACAGCAAGCCGTTAGGAATACGGTTTGTAGAGTACATTAAAGGATCGAGCATCTCGTACAAGACTCATCAAGCTCTTGTCCTAATAATAACATTCTTTGCATACTTAACCTACCATGCCACAAGGAAAACTACGAGCGTGGTGAAAAGCGCTCTCGATCCACAATCTCCTGATCTAGACTTGCAATCGTCCTTTTCCTGGAGGCGGTCTTATTCTTACAAGCCTTTAGAAAGTAGTAGTAATTCATGGGTTCTTGGAGGTGGTTGGGCGCCCTTTAGTGGTCCTGGCGGAACAGCATTGCTTGGGGAGCTTGACGTCTCTTTTCTATTCGTGTATGCTATGGGAATGTTCTTTTCTGGACATGTGGGAGATAGGATGGATCTTAGAGTATTTCTAACCATCGGAATGGTTGGAACTGGTATATTTACTGCCCTTTTTGGAGTTGGATATTGGGCAAATATACACCTTTTTTACTACTATTTGATTGTCCAAATGCTTGCCGGATTATTCCAATCAACGGGATGGCCTTCAGTGGTTGCCGTTGTTGGAAATTGGTTCGGGAAAAAGAAAAGGGGACTTATCATGGGTATATGGAATGCTCATACTTCTCTTGGTAACATTACAGGTTCTGTAGTTGCTTCTGTATTGTTGAAGTATGGGTGGGGATGGTCCATGGTTGTACCTGGTTTAGGTATTATTTTCGCTGGATTAGTGCTATTCCTTTTCTTACCGGTTAGCCCTGAATCCGTTGGAGCTAGTATTGATGATGACGAATCGCTATCTCTCAAGAAAGAAGGCGATGGAGTTACGACACCCTTGTTGAAAAAGGATGATAGGAATGCTGTGGGATTCCTAGAAGCATGGAGAATTCCTGGGGTTGCTTCTTTTTCCCTTTGTCTTTTCTTCTCTAAATTGGTCGCCTACACGTTCCTCTACTGGCTCCCGTTTTACATTAGCCATACAGGTAAACGACCTTCCAACTTTCACATTATTCTGAAATCAATCCTTTGTCACTTAAGCAGTTAAGCTTAATGTAGCCATTCTGAATTTTTTTTGCAGCTATTGAGGGGAGGTACTTATCAAATGAGGAATCCGGTAACTTATCTACATTGTTCGACGTTGGAGGGGTGGTTGGAGGCATCCTAGCTGGCCATATTTCCGATCGTTTGGATGCAAGAGCTATAACTGCAGCTAGTTTCATGTACTGTGCTATACCAGCTCTCTTCTTCTACAGAAGCTACGGCCACGTTTCAATGACTCTAAACATCATACTCATGCTCATCACCGGCATGTTTGTGAACGGGCCGTATGCTCTTATAACAACTGCAGTTTCTGCTGATCTGGGAACACACAGCTCGTTGAAGGGAAACTCGAGGGCTCTAGCCACTGTTACTGCTATAATTGATGGAACGGGATCAATTGGTGCTGCTGTGGGGCCATTGCTGACTGGATATATATCGACTAGTAGCTGGAGTGCAGTGTTTACAATGCTAATGGGTGCGGCATTGATAGCCGGTCTGCTTCTCACAAGACTCGTTATGGCTGAGGTGGCGTCGAAGATTCAGGGGGCGAGGAGACACGAACTTCCTAGGTCGACACCTTCTGAAATGGAGGTATGATCGAATTCTATGATGGCAGTCAAAAAATCTTCTGGTTCGATGTTTACGAAATCTAGCTTCCTGAGGTGCCTCATTCGATATGGAAGAAGGTGGTTAGGAAAATTTAGGCTTGAAATCAAGACTCAAGCATGTGGCTATCATCCTCAACTATTAGTCATGGGAAGTAGTCATTCTTTTGTACATTATTGTTGGAATATGGGATGATTTCACTCCCCGGAAATGGCCAAATGAAATGTATGTTCCTCAAGACGTTGTAATTATATTCATCTATATATATGAAAAGTTTTTTTTAACACAATTGTAGCAATCCGGTACGAGATTATAAATATACACTATTATACAACTAACAAAGATTGATTTCTTAAACATTGATTTAGAAGAATAAAAGAAGATAATATAATATAGTATAAATCTATAATAAATAGCGGGATTCACAATTTTTGTATCATTTTTACTTTAAATAATACTTCATCCGTTTATGAATTTATTGTCTATAAAGAGGTGACACAAGTTTTTAGGTATTACGTACTTAGTTGGATGTGAATAGAATAAGAGTCTCACATTAAAGTGCATTTTTAAAAAATTAATTGTAGAATGAATGAGTTGAGTTATCACATTGGTGGACCGAACAAGGATATACTCAGTATGATGTTAATAAATGGATGAGTGAGGTTAAATGTTTAATGAATTTGTGTGGAGTATATGCCAAAAATGAAATAGGCAAAAAAAATGGTTGATGAACCAAAATGGCAACTAGACAAAGAATCGATGTACAGAGGGGGTAATAGATTTATACAACTATAAATATTATACATATATGTTATTCACTTTGTAGGAAACTTATGCTATGAGGTGTCTAAGTTGCCCATATTTTTTTGTTAGTAAAATGGTATGTAAGTGTAGGAAAGTCACTAAATAACTAAACACAAAAGCTGATGAGGACAAATGATGATTGTGAGAATCTGTGTCGGCACAAGGCAAAATTTTCTACATAATTAATACAGTAAAATATTAGTAATGATTACAATCAATCATAATGGGGATATTACAATCAATTTATATATATTCAATTGATAAAATATTAGTCATAATTAGTGGATCTAATAACTTTACTTTTCTATCCTTTTTCATTATTTAAAAAAAAATTATATATGGCCGGTTATAAAACGTGACCAAATAGCATTACTTAAAAAAGAATAGTTAAAAGAGAAGAGAAACTGAGAAAGAAGGCCGCCTTCTAGAATTGAAAATACACAGATCGAAAAAAATAATAAAAAGCTACGGTTATTATAGACATAAATTTTAAAAATGGCTTAAATGGTTTTTATTTATTTATTTATATATTTAGATGGCTATAAGAGTTCTTTTGTTAAAGTGACGACTCTCATATACGAGTATTACAGTAGTATTTTGCTCAATACGTAACAAATTTAAGTCAGCTAAAAAAACAAAGAACCGCCAACAAAGCAATTCCTGGAAAATAATTTTTGCATTAGTAGATTATAAGCCATCATTTTAAGCCCAAACGAGAAAATTCATGTTATGTAAACTAAAATACATGAGGAAGGCATTAGCAAAGAACAAAATCATCCATTCTACTAGTTATACTCTCAAACAAAATTCTAAGTTCATTTACATGCATATGGGCTTCTAAGCACGTATATATTCAATATGTGCTTCAACGTTTGAACCTTCTAACAAAGAAAGGACGTGATTAAACTGAAATTCTCACTTATGAAGTTCGATCGTTCTAGTATCCAATATTATCAGCACGAACCCTCTATATTCAGATGTATGTGAATTCAAACTATTTAAGCCCCCCAAGATAAGCATTTCAAGTAAGGGCTGCTACAATTATGCCATCGGAAGTAAGAGTGTTATTCATTTTCGAGTGCTGCAATCTCATATCTGACCTCTTCCAAGTATTCATTTATAGCAACAACAGCATCTTGCATGCCTTTAACAGCTTCCTTGAGAGCATTATCATATTCAGAATCAGCTTCAGCCTCCTCTGTCCCAGATTCTTCAGTTATTTGCTGGATGTTCATGCACTCGTGTCTTGTAGACTGCGACTCCGTAAATCTACAGTTCTCGTGGCTTACCAAACGTTCTGAGGGACGGCCAGCCTTTTTTAGCACTTGAATTGTAGCTGTCTGGAAGAGGAGCAGCACAAAAAATTCAAGGTATCAGAACATGTATTAGAAATAGCTTATTGTAGGACACCATCGATCGATAATCAAACACAATAGATAATATCAAGAATACAGAAACGTGGAATTTCTTTTTACTGCAACCTATGCGAATTGAAATTCTATTTTTTTGTTCTCTCCTTTATCAAGCAAAGAGGAGCATTCTTTTTGCATGTTGTAAGGATAGTGAAGTCGAACACGTAAGCTTATCTAATGGAAAACCAGGTTAAGGTTTTCCTTTTACCAATTAGTAGTCAGGGTCTTTCTCATCTCAGTCAAATAGTATTATAGCACTTCCATTTATTAAAAGATGTTTCACACACATAAGCCATCAAAAGACACACGAAACAGATTTTTAAGGAGGATACATCGGAAAAATTGTGGATTCCAAAAGGTTATTGAAAGATGAAATATCACTATGCATTCAGTTATCAATAATCTCTCTTACAACTTATAAAATCTATTAACCATAAGTTATTTCTATCCCGAGTATCACTGAACATGTTTCTAGCGAAGAAGTATTTGACGGGCAACACATCTTTCAAGAAAGTGTCCACTGTTTCTAGCTGAAACAAAGAACTGCTTGTTATACCATAAAAGTGTTCTAAATGGTGCATGCATGGAAGCGGGGGGTTAGTGCCTTGGCAACGCCTGGAGAAGGCTGTGGGTGAACTCAACCATAGGAAAAGGGAAAAGCAGGGGCAGACAAAGGATGCCTAACACCTTATCAGGAACTTTTTAAGGACACTGCATAAAATTGTGTAGACCATCACTTCCAATTTCCAAACAAGCTAATGTTTCTGGTAAATCATTCCCTACAAGCTACAGGGGTGCTGAAGGGTTATAGAATTGTGGAAAGGAAATTATGGAATAATCTCTCCTGACAAGGGTTCCAAATTAGAAATAAGGTAGTGATTCCCCATTTTCATTAACTATTTCCCAGTAACCAATAACCAAAATGATTCTTGTTGTGACTGTTAGTTCAATTATTTAATACTGTCTTCCTCATTGGTTTACAGAAACAAAACCACATACAAAGACTCCACAGTTGGTAGAGGAGAAGGAACCAACTTTGTTTCAGGATATTGCACTTGATGATAAAGATATGTAAGATATAAATTAAGTGAATAGTTTAGCATGGACTGACTTCAAATATTTCAGTATGGGTTAACTTCAATCCTTGATTTCAAGGCAGATTGCACTACTATTTTAGTTTTTTGGCTTGATTCATTTGAATATTCATGTGCTTTTCTGCTAGCCTCAGTTTCAAATGGGCTGTGGATTTGCAGCCCTTTTTTGAGAAAAGGAAAAGAAAAATTGTTTAGGTTAGGGCATATGGGGGTTACAGCAGATTTCTCAAGCAGCGACATCTCCTCTCCTTCTCTAGATCTTCTCTGGCAGGCAGCAGCAGCTCAGCAGGAGGCAACTCTCCTCTCTTTTCCTTTCCTGTGTTTTTACTCCTCTTACAGCAGCAGACGAGGAGGATATATATTTCTAGCTTGGAAAGAGCCTCCTTTGATACAACATAGATGGGCTTTGCTTAGCTATTACTAGTAGAGTTGACAGTCTTGGGCCTCTCACAGTCGAAGTAAATTTTAATTTGAGCAATGCTATATTGCTATTTGGCCATATTATGGCTGGCCATAATCTCCTTTATCGAATAGGGGAAAAGGGTCAAAAAGTCAAAGTAATCAATCTACTAATCATCACTAATATTTTATTAGTTATATAAACAAAAATTGACCATAATATCCCTATAATGGCTGGCCATATTGTGGCTGCACAGCATTACTTTAATTTCTTTAACAATTAGTAGACAGACTATTAAGTCTTGGGTAATAGAAGTATATTTAACTCCAATTAGACAATTATGTTGTCATAATACCACCATAATTAGCCAAAATTAGGCAGCCACTACAAACCTTCACGATATTTTACAACATTTTATTTAAAACTGTAGTTCACTTATTGGCATAATCAAGGCATTTTTGGTTTTGTTGTTTCATGGTGATTTATATCATCACAATGGCACTAGTAAAACCAATAAAAGGTCACAAGAGATCCGGCTTGGAATTATGCTGTAGTATTTGAAGTGAAGGGAGAACTGAGAAGGTGCAAAAAAGTATATAAATATTTGTGGTACATATTTTATAGCAAAACTGTTAAGGGAGAGGTAAAAATGTGATAGCATGTTTGAAAGTACGCAAAGAAAGAAAAAAAAAAAAAAAAAAGGAATGAATGAAGGAGTTTGAAAATTTGAAACATTTGCACATGTAAGTCGAGGAAATGGTAGATATTGGATAACATACTTTGGTAGTGGTGGTGGTGTCAACACTAGCGACAATGGGGGCTGTAAATTCTAGAGGTTTATGGAACCATGGATCGCTTAATGGGGAAGGAGAAAGATGATGGCGGAGATGGTAAAATGACTCCAGCAATTGCTATGGATTATTTGCTACTTTAGTATGCTTTTTACGTGATATACCTACTTACTCTAGAGGCTTATGCCTCGCGGTGCCAAGGGAAAATGCCTCGAGGCTCAAACCTACTTTTTTAAGACCTTGGTATTGATTATATTAATCTTGATGATAAGGCTTAAAAGGGATGCTTTGCATAATAGACTTTACCTACACATAGTAGTAGAAGAACAATAATAAGTGAAAATGGGATCTCAAAGTCTCAACTCTATACCACCCCGACTACGAACTATGTCTTCCTCTCTGCTTGCTGGTGGCAAGAACTTGACAAATTCAACATGCATGAACCCTCCAAAAATAAGTATGGACGTGAATATAATTCACATTTTCCTAACACATAACAAATGCAACAAAGATAAACTTGATTTTTGCTACAGGTCATTGCCGTGTCTTCCAATGCACTAGGACTCATCTCTTGACGAATAGTCAAAACATTCATTGCCCAGACTACATTGACAGTTGAAATGACATAGGAGCTTGTATCACAGTCAAACTTTCTAGTCAATCTTACAAGTTACAAAGGGAAACGAACTAAACAAATATCATCCCGATAATATCATACATGCAAGTTTGACTCAATATTCACATATCCTACAAAAAAATGAAATAGTTTTTGTGCAGCTCATGACTTCTATGTTTCACTTGTTATGCCATAGAAAACCTAAATTTGATGAGCGCGCACATACAACAGACTGGAAGCTAGTAACTATGAATTCTGAAATCATGCTGCTACATAACTGAAATTGACCATGACATTTGTGCACTGCTCTTTTCTTTCGTATTGAAAATAATAACAAATCAGGAAGCTTAACAAGACTACACTAGACATAACTGTAAATCAGAAATATTCCAAGATTGCCCAAATAAAACAATAAAAGCCAATGAGAGAGAGGATTACATACTAAATTCAATTTCTCCTTTTCTTGTACTTGAACTGATTTCAGCAAGCTAGCCAGATCCTCTCTGCAATAAGCAGGACTCGCAAATATAGATTCCATTTCAAGCACCTTGATCACAAGCACATTCCTCATATTCATAAGCGAATGCAGCCAGCTTATAACGAAACCAGATTAAAAAAAATGCCACATAACATTCCTAACCAGCTAATAAACCATGTTTATGAATTAGTTAAAATTTCGTAACTAGCACTATGGAGTCCATGAAATCTCGATGGTCATCTGCCCTTGTTCGGCATTTTTTTTTTATTATTTTTTTTTATATTTCCTTTGCGAAGATTGTTTGACATTACTATTCTCTGTAGTAAACCTACGAATCATGATGAGTTCCGACAATGTCATGATCTAGTGAAACTGACCTGCTTCGAACAATCATTAAACTCGACCGTTATCTCCCTGCAGAGCTTCTGGTAAGCTAATTCACCTCCTGAAACGATATAATCTTCAAAACCCCTGACGTCAAGAGAAAGAATTTCTGAGGCGAAATCAATTATCAGAAAATTTCCGGAAACTATTATAACCTAGGAATCATAAATTCAATTTCTTTCTCAGAAGCATAACGATTCATTCACGGATGGCAGAGAAATAATACCGCTTGAGGCGAGCATAAGCGAGGGCACGGCGCTGCTGAACAGTGAGGAATCTACGGAGTAACCCTAAAACTGCTTCGTTGATATTAGAATTAGACCCTTCTTGTTGTTGAATCTCCATATTTAAGGGTTGGGTGGTGGTCTCAGGTTCTGATATGGACACCTTCTCAAAATCTTCCATTGTTACAAACCAGTGCACAAGTCCCTCCTCTTCTATCCTTCGGCCAGGGACGTGGTGTAAATAAATTCTTCTGAAATTTCAATTCTATTTTTCTCGAAATAAAGAGCATAGTTAACTCGGATTCATTGCACCTGTTTGCCACGTGTCAAAATATTTTCAAAATTAATAATAATTAAATAAAAAATGAGTGATTTTGAAAATACTGTAAACACGTGGCAATCATCCAATGATGCTCACACCGTTAGGCAATAAAGAATTCAAATCCAGTTAACTCGATCAATGCCGAAAATTCTATGACTATGACAAGTAGAACGCGATTCAGGATGGTTTTGTCAATTTTGGTGGAAATTTCAGTCCAAAATCGATGGTGATCAGAAACTGCACCAATTTATACGCAACGATCTTTTTTATTATATTCCGGGCGACTCGGGCGGCGGGCGGATGTCCATGACCAATCAAATTGACGGGTTCGACCTGTATTTTCTAACTATATACTACCTTCATCCCACCATATTAGTCCTCATTCACTTTATTGACTTTTCCGGCACGTATTTCCACCGAAACCTAGTACGGGTTTTAAAATATAATTTTGAAGTATCATTTTTTTTACATAGTATCCCGTAAAAAAAACGATATTATAAAATTATATTTTAAAACTCATACTAGGTTCGGTAGAAACGCGTGCTGAAAAAGTCAATAAAGTGAATGAGGACTAATATGGTGGTATGGAGGTAGTATTTGGATGCACTTGTTGATATGGTTTGAGTAGTCGATTTTTTTGTCTTTTTAAACATATGTTTTTGTCAATTTAATTCAATTTGGGGATTTTTCTTTAAATTGATTTATTCAGAAAATTACTATTTGGATTAATATGCATTTTTGAAAATTTGGTTTCCCCATAATTTGGTCGTGCATGTATTATGTGCAAATATGTATTATAATCATTTGATTTAAATTTGTTTGGTGCATCTCTTTCAGTTTTATTAATATTCAAGATAAATTAATTGAAACATGAAGTCATCAAAATGGCCGCTCTTGTGGAGAATAAGTCATTAAGAATATTAAAACAAGCGAAATGTGTGTATATTCATGTAGTGCTAATCGGCCCAAAGGAAGATTAATGTTTGGCTGAACTACAAACATATGCAGTAATAATACGTTATACTCCATAATTATGAGGTTTTCCATTTCCATGTAAATTGTATGTCGGCCCAAAGGAAGACGGTTGTTTGACATGATTATTGTCAATATTATTACTGCGAAGAGGTAACACTTACAAGTTAATATTAATGTCTGAAAACTTGATATTAATATTTTGCACTACCTCAAGATGCTATCAACTTTCCTCCCGGATGGAATAGAAGTATAGTCTCAAGCTTCGTCTGCCAAAAGTCTTCTCATTATTACTCTTATTTTCCATCTCCCCTCTCTAATATATACATACAAATATATACATATATAGTATAATTATTAAACATTTTTTTTATACTACCTTCATCCCACTATACTTGGCCACTTTCATTTTGATTGACATCTCGCGCACGCATTTCCACCGAAACCTAGTACGAGTTTTAAAATATAATTTTGAAGTATCGTTTTTTTTACGGGATACTTATGACAAGTATCCCGTAAAAAAAACGATACTTCAAAATTATATTTTAAAACTCGTACTAGGTTTCGGTGGAAATGCGTGCGCGAGATGTCAATCAAAATGTTTTAAAATAGATTTTTAAAGATTTTTTTCTTTTACGGGATACTACGACTGTCAAAGTATCCCATAAAAGAAAAAAAATCTTCAAAAATCCATTTTAAAACCCATCATCAAGAAGCGTGGAAAAACGTGCCAAAATTGCCAAAATAAAATGTAACCTATTCAACGAAATGGAGGGAGTATCTATAGATTAATTCCGCAACGCGGGCTCAGTTTTATAGCTTTGCTTAAAAAGAGAAAAGAGTTTCTTTTCCCAGTTTCTACTTTCTTCAGCGAAATTTAACATGGCCGGCACCTTCATCCCGCTGGCGGAGTTGACGGCCAGTGGCCGCCCCGTCTTAAAACCTGGTGAAGTAGAGTGCTCCCTCCTCTCCGCCGTTGACCTCCTCTCCGATGATACGCCCACCTTCCCCCACCTCAAGTCCGGCGTCCTCATCCTCACCACACACCGTCTCCTCTGGATCCCGTCGGAAAACACTGCCTCCGCCAGCACTTCTTGCTTCATCCCTATGTCCGCCGTCCAAAACATTTTCTCCGCCAAGAAATCGATCAAATCCATGTTCCACAGCCCCAGGATTCGCTTCCAGGTCGCCGCGACGCCGGAGGGGGGCGTGGCGGAGAATGGCGGCTCGAGGTCGTTGGTCATCACCTTGATAGTGAGAGGGAAGACCGACCCTGATTCGTTTTTGGAGAAATTTTGGGATGCTTGGAGGGGGAGGGCCTGGGTGGCCAGCGGGTCAGAATCCGGGTCGGGTTTGGGGGAAGGGGAAGGATCGTCTTCCGGGTCGTTGGCGGTGCGAATGCCAGTGGTCGGGTTGTCGGGGATATTGAGGAAGGAGCAGGAGATGTGGGAGAGTACTGATAAGAGCTTGCAGGATGCTTTTCAGGATTTGAATGCTCTCATGGTCTGTAAGTGTGCTTATGCAATTCTTTTGCAATGTTTGAGATGAATTGTATGTTGTTTGCTTCACTTAACGATACTGTTATTTTGCTAAATGCATCATTTTTTTACCTTTATCACTGTTTGAAGTTTGCTGGCGATGATCCTATGTTTAAGATATCATAACTCATAAGTACTGTCCATTTATAATAATTCTGTCCAAATGAAGCGCACATGAAAGGAAAATGAATTCAATTGCGTTGATTGAGAAGTGAATCAATGTCTAATTCCAGTATCATGTTATATGAATGACAAAACACATTTTGCAGAGGAAGATGAATAGCACAAAAACACTATAAGTTACTGAGATAGTTGACTTGGAGAATCTACTTAATTATTTAGTTTCAAGGGTAGATGTTTGTGGAGTCTGGGTGTGTAATCCACAGAGAATGTTATGTGCATCTGAGAGTATGATGATCCACCTCTCTTTCTTTATGAAATTATGTATTTCTATGTTCCAAGAAAAAAACAAACGAAATAGGTGGAATGTTGTGGTATTGGATATAAGAAAAATGGCTCTTATATGGATGGTCTGCTGGTCTGCTTTTTTTTTTTTTTTTGCCTTATAATGTTTACTGTGTCTTTGTTCAAAACAGAGCAAAGCAAAAGAGATGGTGTTGCTGGCTGAGAAAATGAGATTGAAGCTTCTCTCTGGGTCAAATAATCAAACTAGTGGGGCTGAGGATGAGGAGATGGGTACTAAGGAGATGCAAGATTGGTTGTTGAGTGTTGGCATTGTATCTCCTGTTACAAAGGAGTCTGCTGGAGCTTTATATCATCAACAACTCTCTCGTCAGGTGTGTTCAATAGTTAGTTATGTTCTGTTATTTGCTGGAACACGAAATGGCAATTACATGCTTATTAGTGTGCTAACTAGTCACTTTCATAAATCAAAATATCATGGGGGATTCTTCTCTGTTCTTAACTAACATGTATATATCTGAAATCTCCTTCATGGGATGTTTCATGTTTGTTGCTTCTTGTCAAATAAATTTAGAAAAAGACTTGGTAACTGGTTGGCATATTGCATGCATTTATGTCACTTTGTCCCAACTGTTGGCAATGCTAGATTAATGGCCAACTTTCCACTGTTTACTTTACGTAACTTTCATTTGTTCATATGAAAACTCTTTTTACCAGTTGCAGAGTCCCTGTCCCTGATTACAACTTCTGGTGAAAGAATTTGATGAAAATTACGAAATGGCATTATGTTTGAAAAAATTAAGAAAAAAGACATACTTGTTAGTTAAGGCTTATACACCAGTTTCCTGCTGATGACAACTCTTGTTGCATCAAAACATAGGCATGATGAATTCATTTTTGTGGTTAGGATTAGGTGATTAAGAGAATTTGTCAATATATGATGTTACAATTTCTTGGGTGTTGGTACACTTTGATGAGATGTAGCAATTATCACTCAGATTTTCAAAATTTAAAGGAGTAAGAAGTTGAAAAATTCTAGGGTTAGATGCTCTTGAATCTTATGAAGACACGAAGACTTGCGGTTCACTTGATTCATGAATGTTACTGGATGGTTATCATTCACTTAAGAGGAAGAAGCAGTATTAGACTATTAGTGTCTTTAGCTCTCTTTTATTGGATGCTGGAATTGTGCTTCTGAGGAAGTGAGGAAAAAAGAAGACATATTCTTACTACCCGACATTACAATCTCACACGTTATGCATTAGATGAAGAGAGGGGCAGAGAGTGGCCAAAAACAAAAAGGTGGGTGCTTAGATGGTTTATCCAAGCTATTGTTGACACTAGACTTCCCCTACTTTCTGTCAGACATTACTGAATACACCAAACTTTAGTGGTTAAATGAATCCAGTGAAGCTAATTTTAAAACTTTTCTTGAAGAAGGAAATAAATCAATAGAACCTCTGTACTCATAGTGTAACCTTGTCGAGTTGTGGGTAGTCCATCTTATGACAGAACTGCAGTTTTCTCCTTCTTGACTCATATTATGAAACTCATTTATTTTGATCATTATTAGTTTGCATCATGGAAGAAGGCAATTCAGATGATTTTCTAGGATTGTGATATGACATAGTAGTGATTATTTTACCTTTTCATATTTTTGTTATTTTCGGTCAAAGCCATTTGTATTCCCTTTTTGTCTATTTCATGTGCTATTCTAGCAATAAAATTATAAGCTATCGTCACATTCTATCTGAGTTTGACTTTGACCATTAAGATAGCGCTTTAATCAAGAATAAGATAGATCTAAGTTGCTCAATGCTTGTCATCTTATTCGCCACTTGTGAAAGATCTGATTAACTTTGTACAGCTATTTAGTGCGCAATAGCTTTTTGGGGTAGCTGCATATTTCATTTTAGTTCATTATGTATTTTATATTTTAGGCTTCTTTTGCATCTAATGATTCTTTTCCATGTGACTCTTTTATATATTGCCACCCTGCCATCCTTTCTGTTTGTTCTTTTCCTCTTTGATTGTCTACTGAATCATGATAATGTATTTTCATTTCTTTTTTATTATTCTCTTATTGCACGATTTCAAATGATCTTGACAACTATTGGTTACAGCTAAGTAGGACATCTATTTGGTAATTAAGGATTCTTTACGTGCATGCTGCTTTTTTGCTGTGCATAATTCATACCTTTATCAGTTTCGGAAAACAATTCGATGGAAAGATAATCTGGATAGTGTTTCTCTTGAACATGTTCTTCAGCCATTAAACTTTTCCCCTTAATGTAGCTACTGGTTGCTAATGATATTCCTCTTCTTAGTTAGCAGATTTTATCAAGATGCCATTAGAGAGAGCTGGAGGAATGATCAATCTAATAGATGTATATTGCCTGTTCAATCGAGCCCGTGGCACAGGTGATGCTTTGGTTACTTAATCTCTTCACGGCTTATAATTATTTAGTTCTAAGCTAGTTTTTGAGACATTAAGATTATTATGCATGTCTTTTATTGAATCTATAATTTGTTTGCATTTTGTATTTTCAGAGTTGATTTCTCCTGATGATCTACTGCAAGCATGTTCTCTCTGGGAAAAGTTTGATGTGTGCGTACTTTTTAATTTTGAACTCGTTATTTTGCTTTTGGAACAACGGAAAGAGAACTAATAGATGTGTTATGAAAAATTGGTGCTCGAAGCCTCTTGTACACATTGTTTGTCTCTGATAATTGATTATTCTATTCCTTTCTCATGTCTGAACAGCCCAGTTATGCTGCGGAAATTTGACAGTGGTGTCATGGTGATCCAGAGTAAAACTCACAGTGATGAAGAGGTGATTTTTCTTTCTGATGTTTGATTCTGGACATAAGATTTTGTTGCATCAAATAGGAAAAAAAAAAAAAGCAAAAGCAAAAAATATTAGTCTATTGATTGAATCGGAGTCATGTAGAATCTAAACATAAGCATGGAATAGGAAATATGAGTCAAAAATTTGTCGCAACTACCTGATGCCCTATAAAAGGTTCGACCTATAATGTTATGGCCATGGGTGAAGAAGCTCCTCTTATTTAAGATTGATTGATTGATTGAAATATCAATTTGCTTTCTCTTATTTTACTTGGGATTAACATAAAATTTAGTGGTATTAACATGGATTTGCCTCTGAAAGAGATTTAAATGCTGTAGTATTTATGCTCGACTTGTGATTGCTCTTCTTAGTTCTTACCTAGTTTTCATGTCCAGGTATTTGCCAGGATTGCGTCATTGATAATGAAGTCAGAGGCCTTATTAAATGGCATCAGTGCTGGTGATGCTGCAAGGACTCTGGGGGTCGCTCCAGCTGTGGCTAAGGAATATCTTCTTGCCGCTGAAGGAAGAGGCATGATATTGATTATTATCTCCTGGTGCTTAATACTGCTTAATATCTTCTGACTAGTTTTCCATGCAGGGTTACTATGTAGGGATGTCAGTCCCGATGGCTTTTGCTTTTACATCAATTTGTTTCCAGAACTTAATCAAGAAGATATATACCTGTAAGTTGAAAGGCATAGCCACTAGTTTCTCTTTTATGCTTTGCATATATCTTTCAATTTTTGGAGAATGGCATTCATATTCTATTTTACGTATTAGATAGTATTAATATGAGTGGTATGGTAGGTTCCCAAGTGTGTAATTCTCACTCCCATTTTAAGTGGATTCTGTGTTTTTCATTATCCTTGTTCTTTTTCAAGTTTGTTCCATAGAGAAGTCTCTTCTGTCCCTTCATTGGACCCGTCCCTTCTGGAATTGTCGCAATCAAAATGTTTATGTGCAGTTCATTTTGCGGAAACACGACAAAGGTGGCACATCCCTTATAATAATATATTTAATAACATATTTCAGGTGACAGAAATATCTGTATATTTATGATACGGCTATGCATATATATACCTTGACGTCTATATTGGCATACTTAAGTGCATCATCTTTCATGGGTTGGCTTTTGTTATAATCTGTTAGTTGTGAGATATGTTTGGCAAAACTCGTCCCTTTTCTTTTCTACAGTATATATCACAACCTATATACTATATGCTTTAACTTTCTTATTAAATACTTTGAAGTTCAAACTCTTATATTGAAGCTGCCTGCATATCTACGGTCCAGTATTCACTAAATTGATAGTTATCATCTTCTACCTTTGCCGCAGGGTTAAAGATCACAGTAGATATAGTACATGGATTAAGGCCGTCTTAACCAGGTGAAGCATCATCCTTGCAGTATACAATATTTGCACATAATTTCTCAAAGCAATGTTCTGATAATACCGTAGTTGCAATGAATTCTATTTGTAGGTGATGTTCTCTTCCATGAAGCAATTCATGAAGTTGTGCTGGCGACCTCCCCTTCGTTCAAGATAAACGAACTCCAAAGTGGAAGATATTCTGGTACGACTAAGGGTGCAGTCGGATATTTCTCAGACCCCGACTCTCTGTCTGTATTGATCCTAGTTTAACACCTACACATCTGAGATGAAAGGTTAAATGTTTGAAGTGCTTTCATATACGTAGGTTTTGTGAGATGTGCTTAATATGTTCTCGTGGCTACCCATTCTTGGGTTTCACGTTTATTTTTCAGAATTTGGCTTCACATTCATCAAGAATTAATTCACCATAATTGTAAGTCATAGTATTATGCGGTATAGTTAATGATATTTTCAGTTAATGTTCATCGAAAAGTGTGTTGGAAACTACTTTTTTCTTTTCAATATAAACGATATTGTTTGTAATGGGGTGATGCTATTCGGCCATAATGTGCTTGAAATTTTGATATGTCAATTGATATTCCAACTTTTTAACTACTCCTTCCATTTTCGATATACATGTTAAATTTGAATCGGCGAGAATTTTATAAAATAAAGTTAATGAATATGTTGTAAGTTAATAACACATAATGTTCTAAAAGTTGTTAGACGCTAGTTGGGCGGTGAAGGGGGGACTAGTGCCTAGTTGGCTAGGCGGGAGGCGGGGCTTAGGCGGATTAGAACCGCTAGCTTATTTTTATTATTTTTACATCATGTCATTAGTTAGAAGTCATATCAACACATATTGTTCATAATTTTATTAACAAATTCATGATAAAAACATAAAACATGATAATTAATAGTCAAATTTCATAGTATTAACATAAATTTCATGGCCAAATTGAATTTCATAGTATTAACATAAATTTCATGGCCAAATTGTCATAAGTATTGATTAGTTCAGACTTAGAGACTAATTAAATTTTAATCCGGCCGATAATTAGGTTGCCGCTAAGCGCCTAGGCGGATTTAGCATTAGTTGGATGGTGGGGTGTCGACTAGTGCCTAGGCGGGGACTAGTTGAGCCTATGCGAGAACTTTTAGAACACTGATAACACTTACCCTTATATAGAGATGTCTTAAAAAGAAATTTTTTACACTATATGAGAGACAGAAAAGTATTTAACTAATATGTTTCGATGTATAATAATGTACTATGATGTGCACAATATTTTACGATTGAGTCCTGCATCTATTTTCGGCAACTGATGCTTACATGGCATGTCAAAGTACAACATGTGTGTGTGACTTGACCTATGTTTGAGACTTCCATGGTAAAAGGTCTCGAATTCGAGTCCTTTTTTTTTTTTTAAAGTCGTGATCTCCGTGTGTTAATTTAGGGGATATTTGGCTAAGTTTATTTGAAATAGCTTTAAGCACTAACAGCTTATAAGCTGTAAAAAAATATGTTGGGGTGAAAGAACATATTTCTAAGGAGCTTATAAGCTCTTATAGCTTATTTTGGAGCTTATAAGCTATTTAAAGGGCTTATTTTGTCAAACACATTTTCAAAGCTTAAAGCTCTTAAATAGCTTATAAGCTACTGTAAGTAACTTATAAGCTTAGCCATACACCCCCTTAATCTAATTTATTAGCAATCAGTAGGGGTGAGCATAGAAAACCGGAAAAAAACCGAACCACCCGTCGAACCGAATCGAAACCAAACCGAAAATGCGGTTAACCGCACCGATGGTTACGGTTTAATTTTTTAATTTAAAAAAACCGAATTAACGGTTCAGTTTTGATTTTTATGTCAAAAAACCGATGGTTAACCAGACCGAACCGGTATTTATTAAATAATTAAAATTATATTTATTAGATAAATATCATGTAAGTTTTATTTAGTTATTTCTTCTTCTAAATTATATATCAGTCTCGTTTTCATCCAACAACACATATGTCACTTTGTTAACATTAAAAATTCATAAACTCTATGTTATTTAAAATCAAATTTCTTAACCATGTTATTTATGCTTTTTAAAATTGTATGTTATACATATTCATCTTTTATAATTTGGAATTTTTTTCATACCATGAATTTTAAATATATGTTTTGATTATGGTTAACCGTTGAATAATTGGTTAACCAAACTGATTTTTAGGTTAACCGTATGAACGGTTTTTTATTTTGATTTATTATTTTTTTATGAGTAACCGAACTGCCTAAAAACCGAATGGTCAGTTTTTTTATATGCCAAACCGGCGGTTAACCGACCCGTGATCACCCCTAGCAATCAGGATTCTTGATAACTTATAAAAAAATAATTAAAATATATCTTCAGTGATTTATTAATCAGATATATTTATTTAAATATGGTTATCCCACGTCGAATTGGAAAGACTTATTTGATAAGAGATTGCCTATAAAAAAAGTCATGATAATTTCAATCTTGATACAACTTTGAGGATCGAAAAGTTTTGAAAAGTCTATGTAAAGTTTTGAAAAGTCTATTTATATAACTTTGTCTTATTAATCAATTGATTTTTATATAATATATTGATCTCAAATCGATTTTTTAGAAGAGACGATTTCATCAATAACAAAACTCAATTATGATGGAGTATCTATTTTATTAATCGTCAATTTATTTACCTAATTTATTATTTATTATAATGATCACCGAGCTGTTTAACATTCAAAACGAGTAAAACTAACTGAGAAATGCCACAACTCATTAATCTTTTTTCTAGTATTTTTTTTCCTAATTCAATTAAATGCAAGTACTTTCTTACAACAATACTATATAATCTTGAAATAGATGATTATATTATTATTTTTTATTTAAAAGTACAATATAAAATGATTAATGTTGAATTTCGACAGATACTGTATTGTATATATTTCGTGTGGTTTTAATCAAATACTCTTAGGGCCTGTTTGGTATCCATATACTAATATATCAGGTATCAGATATGGGTATGAGGGGCTATGGGTATGAGATATCAGGTAAGGGTATGAGATTGATATCGAATATCTGCGTTTGGTATATATTCCGATATGAGATATCAAATCCTGTTTTTTTAAAAAAAATAAAAGTTAACTACTACTACTACTACTAATAATTATTATTAATAATAATAATTTAATGATAATAATAATAATATTATTATTATTATTATAAGTTAATTTTGTACTTTATTTCTTCTTTCTTTTTTCTTCCTTTTTCTTCATATTTTCTTCTTTTTTGTTCCAAAATTACAATTCTTAACTAAAAACAATCCAAGACATTAACAAATCCATAAAAGTAATAGTAAGTTATGGCAAAACTACCAAAAATTTACACCATTAAAATGACTTGCAATTACAAGCAAAAAAGCTATTTTCATCACATTTGGAAAAAGCATGTCAAATCAATTTTCTTCTTTTAGCTACCATTTCCCATTTACAACAATAATAATTAGGCAGAAGAGAAAGGAAAAAAAAAACACCCAATAAATGTAGCATCATCCCAACAAGAAATCCCAAAATACCTATTTGCTTGAAAATAAAATTCCAGCCTCATTACGTTAAACAATTGGCAAAACGAAACTAATTGAATTTCAAAATAAAACTAGGCAACAAATTATAATTGAAATAAAATTATGTGAATAAGTAGAAATTGAGTAAAATTTGATCCGCAACTATCAGCCTAATTTGATTCGCAAATTTGAATGTATAGTTTCAAATTGAGGGGGAAATAAAATTGAAACAAGTGAAAAAGAAAAACCTCAAATTTCCACTTTGAAAAAAAAAACACAGTTTTTTTTTTGGGTATGATGAGCGACAAATCGTGAGTTCTTGAAAAAATTGGAGCAACGTCGAAGAAATTGGGGGAAGAGAAGCAAAAATGAAAAATAAAGTTTATGTGAAGAAAAGAGTGATACCGGTGGTGAAAATAGTATATCCAACAATGTTAAAAGTGGGAAATTGGTATATCAATTGAATTTTCATATACTGATATACCAAACACATGGTATTGGTAAGAGCCATTTTGATACTCATACCTGATATACGTATATGGATACCAAACAGACCCTTAGATATTAGTAGATGAATGCAAAACCACACGAAATATAAATTTGATTTAATGAGTTTAATTAATAATATAAATTTGTATTTACGTTCCTTAAGTTGTTTCTGTTTACAAAATCGCTTACTGAAATTGGATCCCTCCTCCTAGGGCTGCAAACGAGTAGAGCTACTCGGGACATACTCGGTGCTCGATTCGGTAAAAGCACGTTTGAATTCGAATTCGTTAATAAACGAGCCGAGCTCGAGCCCGAATTCGAGCTCGTTTAATTTAACGAGCCGAGCTCGACCTCTAGGGTGTTCGACTTGTTTTGCTCGCGAACGTGTTCGGCTCGTATGTTAATCGAGCATGTTCGCGAACTCTTAATCGAACCTCTAATCGAGCCTGTAAACGAGCTTTAGCATTTAGGTGTAAAATTAATTTCAAATCACAACCAAAGCTAATTAGACATCACACCACAATTATTATTAGAAAATATCAACTTATAACATTAATATATATCGCCAATTATCATCAATTTATTTATTATATTGTATATTTATTTATTTATTTATTATTTTATAGTATTAAATAATTTTAATTTTAATTTTATGAATTTTATTTTAATTTATGTTCATTTGGAATGTTAAAAGATAATATTTAAAATTTTGTCTTTTAAAAGAGCTTAAAATCGAGATCGAGCTCGAATTAAAATTCGAGCTTTTCATGAGCCGGATTCGAGCTCAAATCCAAACCGAACTCGAGCCGAACCATTTATCGAATATTTAGCGAGCCGAACTCGAGCTAAATTCGAACTTAAAATTTTTACCACGAGCCGAACTCGAGCACAAATTTAAAGCTCGAATCGAACTCGAACCCAAGCCCGAACATGTATAATATTAAACGAGCCGAATCCGAGCCTGCCAATACTCGGCTCGGCTCGGCTCGGCTCGTTTGCTGCCCTACCTCCTCCCAATTTTGTTTTAAATTAGTATATTAATTAATAAATTAGTACTATTAAAGTAGGGGAAGGATGCGGTGCTGTGTACCTTACCACAGCACCACATGCAGTGCATTGAAACGCTGACGTTCTACATTACGTTAAATTTTGTTCATTTATTTAGTGCAATTTTTTATGTTCTTTTTTTTAACTTAATCACTATTATTGTGTTTTGGTTTTTAGTTGATTATTTTTGCTAGGGGTGATACTTCCACGATTAGGATATATCATACCACTTTTTAGTTAATTATTTTATTTTAATTTAGGATAATTAAGAATTATATTAAAACATTATTTATATTTTTATATTAAGTTTTAGTTAACCTTTTTTTATTAGGGTTCATTTTCATAATTAGAGTTTATCAAATACTATATTTCTTTTTTGATTTTATGTTTTAGCTTGACCATTACTAAAACCTAAAACAATAAATTATGGTTATAATATAAAAAATATATATTAAAAATAAATAAGTAAAAAAGGGCAAAAAAAGGAAAAGGAAAACATAAACGACGGCTGAACTGAAACAAATTTTCTAAATTATGGTACAAAAACCCAACGTTTCAATACACAGCATGTACACAACACCGGATCCTTCCCCATTAAGGTAAACGGGCCGGGCCAGCCCACAAATATATTCCTTCTCCTAGTATAACTTTAATGAGTTTAATTTTTAACAAATTTACTCATATTGTTTTTTAAACACGTGCCCATTGAATATTCTTTGTAGGGCAATGGGCGCCGTTTTTTCATCAACTCCGAGAAATTTCTTCCGCTTCACTTTACCGATGGAGGGAGAGTTGAACCCCGAGCTGTTGGAGAAGAAGAAGAATAAGAAGAAGAAGGATGAGAAGGTTCGTGCATCAGTCGTTCAATAACCTTGAATTGTACTCAAACCGTCTCATTCAAAGCGGTTATTAAGAAGAAAGCATAGATCATCAATCTTTTCTTTCTTTTGGCATGATAATTGAAGAGAAGGATTATAGCGTGGAAAACTATATGCTTCATACTTTTTTGAAATTTTAATTTTCTCTAAAAACGGGAAATCGAACGCTTCGATCGAGATAGTTTAAATAGTAAAGTTGACGCTTTGAATAGACGGATGGAGTAATTACTTGTTGATGTTCGTAGATAACCTGCCACTTATAGTTGCTTAAAGTATTCGATTTTATTGTGATTGAGAATTTTACCGTAGATACAGTCATATTGTCGCTGTAATATATAGATATATTTTTTTTTAAATAAAAAGTATTCAATTAAATACTACATCACGTAGATACATTCATCATATTCATGTAATATAAATTTGACTAAATTATGCATTCACCTTGTTAACACGCTAAAATTACAATGTATGAATCTAGAAAGTCCTAAAATTGAAATCGTTTTTGCTTCAACAAGATGGTTTATATTTAGATGACACGCAAATTAAAGAATGTAGTGACAATCCATAAAATTTTTTGTGATCACAATGAACCATAGATAAACATTTTTGGCCACCTTAAATTTTGTGTAATGATATTAGATATATATTTTATATATATTGTAATTTATTCCTATGGAGGCATAAATCCTTAAGACGTGACTGGAAAAAAATATGCTTTATTACAATGTTGAGGTTATTCCTTAAGACGGGATGATGACATTTTATTACTTTAGGCAGGTTATTCCTATATAGAGCATTCTTTGTAAAGAGGTTTTACTGTATGTAGATTAGAGAGAAGGAGCTTAAAAAACGTAAAGCTGAACAAAAGGCAGAAGCTGCAAAGCTTCAAGCACAACAACCTTCAAAGTCAGAGAAGAAGAAAAATACGAAAAAGGAAGGTGAGGAGGTAGATGCTGTTAACCCAGAGACACCTCTAGGTGAGAAGAAAAAGCTCTCTCCACAAATGCCAAATAGTTACCACCCCAAGGCTGTCGAGAATTCGTAAGTTGTCGAATCACTGATCACTGAATATAAGACTTCCTTTTAGTCATTGCTAAAATTTTCTTGATCAGGTGGTATGAATGGTGGGAAAAGTACTTCTTCAAGGCAGATTCAAAAAGCTCCAAACCATCTTTTGTCATTGTAAGTGAATATATCAATTACTATTTGCCATCCTAAACTTATATTACTTGCTGTACTTAAATTTATGATGTACTTGAATGAACCTTCATAATCGTGCTTATTACTTGAATGACTTCGTAATGCAGGTTCTGCCACCTCCTAATGTCACTGGGGCGCTTCACATTGGCCACGCCCTTACTGCTGCTATCCAGGTCTTCAAGTGAATTGTGTGGCCTGTCTCATGATTTTTTTTCACGAAATTCAGTTCGTTGTATTTGATTCGTTATCATGTATTGCCTCCAGGACATAATTATTCGTTGGAAGCGGATGTCTGGTTACAATATATTATGGGTGCCTGGTATGGATCATGCTGGAATAGCCACACAGGTGCTGATTGGGATATATTGTAGTAGCTTTTATTATATCCATGGCCTACTTTACCTTCACTTACTTATTTTGATAACTATGATTGCAACTTCTGAGACAATTATTGATTTTTATGCTAGGTTGTCGTGGAAAAGAAACTTATGAGGGAACAGAAATTGACAAGGCATGATGTTGGTCGCGAAAGATTTGTAGATGAAGTGAGTTTTACATATATTCTTGTTTTTTGTGATTTTGGCAGATTTGCAGTGTAACTGGTGCTTTTTCTCTTTTGGTTGTATAAGTGTTGAGTGTATGTTAGATATCACCACATGTTAAGTGCGTAAGTGGAAGCTCATTTGCACTCTTTCACTTGGAAAATGTGGTAGGTCTGGAAATGGAAGAATGAATATGGGGGCACAATTCTAAAGCAACTTCGGCGCTTGGGTGCTTCTCTTGATTGGTCGCGTGAGGTGATAATTTTGGTTATTGTTGCATATCCGATTAGGAACATATATTTATCTGTATTATGTGCTTATATTGGTCTTGTGCTTGTTTTGGATCAAACTTTATCCTGATAGTGCTTTACTATGGACGAGAAGAGATCGAGAGCTGTAACTGAGGCTTTTGTGAGACTTCACAAGGAGGGCCTCATATATAGGTATACTCATGATCTGCTGCTAATTACGTTGCCTAGGTCTTGGAAGTCTAACTTGAAGTGCCCTGCATATACAACCCTAATGAAACATTTATTGATCTACATGATCTGCTGTTTAAATTTATGCTTCTACTATGACCATGAGGCTAATTGACACTTTTATTGACACATTCTAGTTTTGGATTGTACTTTGGTGTTTCTGAGCTCTGGCTTGTTTGTCCGATGGTGCCTCATATATTAAAATTTCGCATCCTATTTCTTTTTCAGGGATATACGACTGGTGAACTGGGATTGCGCCTTGAGAACAGCAGTATCTGATATTGAGGTTATATAGAGTTCCTATGGTCCATCCTCTGTTATGTGCACGGACAAAATTGATCGGTAAACTTACAAAAGTTCTCTGGTACTGTTAGGTTGACTGTGTACACATCAAAGAGAGAACACCATTATGGGTTCCTGGATACGAAACTCCGGTCGAGTTTGGTGTGATGACATATTTTGCTTATCCTTTGGAAGGCGGACTGGGTGAGATTGTTGTGGCAACTACTCGAGTGGAAACGATGCTCGGTGATACTGCAATTGCTATACATCCGGATGACCCAAAATACAAGCATCTTCACGGCAAATTTGCTGTTCATCCTTTCAATGGAAGGAGACTAAAAATAGTTTGTGATGATGTCCTTGTTGACATGAAGCTTGGTACTGGTGCTGTTAAGGTAAGCAGAACATTAAGTGCTCAGACTAATTCACGTCTTTTATTTCCTAATTCTTATTCAGAAAGTATTTGACATGACTATATACTTTGCAGATAACTCCAGCACATGATCCTAATGATTTTGAGGTTGGCAAGCGCCATGATCTCCAATTCATCAATATCTTTACAGATGATGGAAAGATAAATAGAAATGGTGGTGAAGAGTTTGCAGGAATGCCACGTTTTCAAGCACGCATGGCTGTGACCGAAGCTTTAAAAAAAAAGGTACTCTTAACTTTGCAAATTTGAAGTATTGTTATTCTAAGGTAGAGCTTTGATGTAAGTTGCCTTATTGAAGTGTCGTTACCAATTCACAAAAGTAGATTTGATGAAAAGTATCAATAACATCTATAGTTAGCTAGGTTTAGCGCCGTTTTGTAAACTCTTTAGTTAGCATAATTCATGCAGTTTTTGTTTCATGCGTGAGTTTATTGACATTGTCTATTATAAGTATTTTGATTATTAGTTCTATTTCAACTTTAGGGACTTTATAGAGATGATAAAGATAATGAGATGGATCTTGCCATTTGTTCGAGAAGCAACGATGTAATTGAGCCCCTCATAAAGCCCCAGTGGTATGTGAACTGCAAAGGCATGGCAGAGGAAGGTCTTAATGCTGTCATTGATGATACAAATCCGAAAATGGAGATCATACCCAAACAATATGTTGCTGAATGGAAGAGGTACTTTGGAAGTGATATTTACTCATTGAGGCTTTTAAATGAAACAATATGGAGTAAGCAAGACAGCCTAACGTTTCTTGCTTCTGCCCTTATGTTTGCTATATCGACTCCCTGATCCGTGCTTAGTAAAATGATAAAAGAGATACTTTTAATCAACAAAATAAATCTGCCAAATTATGTACTAATGGTATCCTGTGTACTATAGATGGCTTGAGGACATTCGTGATTGGTGCATTTCAAGGCAGCTTTGGTGGGGACATCGTATCCCTGCGTGGTATGTGACGTTGGAAGATGATGAAATGAAGGAGCTTGGTGCATACGATAATCGATGGGTGGTTGCTAGGACTGAGGAAGATGCCGAGAAAGAGGCTAGCAAAATATTTTCTGGGAAGAAGTTCCAACTTGCCCAGGATCCAGATGTCCTGGATACCTGGTTTTCTTCTGGTCTATTTCCATTATCTGTCTTAGGTTGGCCAGATGATACTGAAGATTTCAGGACATTTTATCCGACATCCGTGCTTGAAACTGGTCATGATATTCTCTTTTTCTGGGTTGCACGTATGGTGATGTTGGGAATGAAGCTAGGAGGTGACGTGCCATTTAGAAAGGTCTGCAACATTCTTGTGTACCTGACTTATAATATATATCTGAAATTTAAATTCGTAACTTGCTACTTCTTTTTTTGGGCTAAATTCAGCTGATTTAGTTGCCAGCAAACAATTTCTACTGGTACTTATCCTTCTGTGTTACTAAGGGAGAAATGCAATTCAACACATTCTTTACATTCATGCAGGTTTACTTGCATCCTATGATTCGCGATGCGCATGGACGCAAGATGTCCAAGTCACTAGGTAATGTTATCGATCCCCTAGAAGTCATTAATGGCGTAACCTTAGAGGATCTTCAGAAGAGGCTAGAGGAAGGCAACTTGGACCCTAAAGAACTGAAAACTGCTAAAGAGGGGCAGAAGAAGGATTTTCCTGAGGGAATTGGCGAATGTGGTACTGATGCTTTGCGTTTTGCTCTTGTTTCGTACACAGCTCAGGTGATTTACTAATTAGCCTTTTCCTTCTCTGAACTTGCTTTCTTCTGTTCAAAGTCTTATCATCTACATGCTTTGGTCTTTCAGTCGGACAAAATAAATCTAGACATTCAGAGGGTGCTTGGATATCGGCATTGGTGCAATAAGCTGTGGAATGCAATTAAGTTTGCTATGATGAAACTCGGAGATGATTATACCCCTCCAACAGAAATTTATCCAGCTACCATGCCTTTCAGCTGCCAGTGGATACTCTCTCGTCTTAACAAAGCCATATCGAAAACAGTTCTGTCTTTAGATTCCTTTGAGTTCTCTGATGCTGCTACGGCTCTATACTCATGGTGGCAATTTCAATTATGCGATGTGTTCATTGAAGTAATTAAGCCATATTTTGCTGGCAATAATCCTGCATTCGCATCAGAAAGAAGATCAGCGCAGGATACCTTGTGGCTGTGTCTTGACTATGGTTTACGATTACTTCATCCTTTTATGCCATTTGTTACTGAAGAACTGTGGCAGCGTCTTCCTTCTAAGATTGATTCTGTCAGGAAAGAGTCCATTATGATATCTGAATATCCATCGGTTATAAAGGTAACATCCATACGCACTTTCAGTTCGGATTCTTTAGAAGCTTACGGCTAAATGTACGACATTATCCTGAGAATAATTTGTAGGTTGTGATTATCGTTCTCTGTTATGATTTTATGTTGTGGAAGTAAGATTCTAAACAGCATTAGCTGGTGATAAACTCATTGTTCACAATAGTTAAATTTCTTTGCTTCAACTACTGACCAGTTACTATTGCCTCTAAGAATACTACTAACAACTTCAGTTGCATTTCCACAAGCACATGTGGTTTGTTTTGGTTGGGTTGTGTCAAGTCTTAGCATTTTGAATATGCACTTAGTATTATTATTCTTATGAAATTTCATATCCCCTTTTTGCAGAGTTGGACTAATGACGACGTCGAGCGAGAGATGGATATGATTGAGCCTGTGGTTAAATCACTAAGGTCTCTTAAAGCACAGTTAGCATCGAATGAAAAGTAAGTTGGAATTTTTTTCTCCCTATAATCGAATATATGAAGTGTTGCAGAAGGTAAATCCTTTCAAAAAAAACTCCTTCGTTCCGTTTCATTAGTCCCATAGATTGAATATATGTGAGGTATAAAATATTACTCTGAAATAAAACAAAAGATAACAGAAGGTAAAAGAATGACCACCAGTACAGCAGTACACATGATCTGCTATTTTTGATTTCTCTTTTTGTTTTTTTACTTCTTGGTAGCTTGCTATTAAATGATAGTGTTGACACACCTATTGGTTGATGATTTTCATCCCTAGATTACTAAGGGCGTTAAAATGATAAATATCGAGTTCTATCAAACATTCTCCGTACCTAAACAATACTCTCTCTGTCCCGTTCAAGATGTTACACTTTATTATTTTATACCTCGCATCTATTAAAAAACTATAACGTCTCGAATGAGACAGAAGGAGTAGTTGTTTCCAACAAAGACATACTTTTTCAGGGTAGAAGCTATTGTTCGGTGCCGCACAAATGAGGCATATGATATAATCCAGAGACGGAGTTTCGAGATCTCCACTCTTGCCCAGCTATCTTCTCTGACGGTATGCAGATTATTCTAATTCACCACGTTTTCTGCTTTCCTTTATCTGCTGTTACCTCTTGTGGAGATTTCTTCTCTTTCTCTAATCGTAAAAAAAATGATCCTAATTTTAGGTCTTAAGGGAGAGCAGTGGCGGAGGGAGGAGGGTGCTAGAGGGAGCACTAGCACCCTTTTTAAGCTTTTATTTAATTCTAGCACATTTGTTTATTAAAATTTTTAGTTTTAGCACCCTCCGACTCAAATTTCTGGCTCCGCCACTGAGGGAGAAAGATGATGTGCCGGTTGGTTATTTGGTAGACGTCGTCAACGATTCCCTCTCAGTGTTCCTCAAACAAGGAAAAATCAATGTCGAAGCTGAACGTGAAAAGCTGAAGAAGAAAATGGAGGAGACACAAAAGTAAGAAGCCTCCCAAACCCATGCTACTTTCCTATGATTTGTCAATCTAGTATATATATTTATATATCTTACAAGTAAACAATAATTGATTAAGTACTACCTCCATCTCATTATATTAGTCCTCCTTTCCGTTTTGGTCCGTCCCATTTATTAGTCCACTTTCCTAAAATGGTATAAAATACTTGGCTACAATTAACTCTCTCTCTTTAGAATTGATTATAGCCACATATTCCCTTCTTCTTTGGTTCTTGTGCCCAATCCATATAGGACTAATATAGTGGGATGGAGGTAGTATAAAGATATATCTTTTATAAATTATATATAAATTTTACCACAAGTTTGAAAAAATGTTGATGCATAAGGATTATTAGTATCAATTATCAAATATATAAATCCTATACATAGAAAAATGATATGTTAGTGCCATTCACGTTTTGGCTATTTTCTCATGATTTTTTAATTTTGTTGATTCTTGTTCTAATACACCAACAATGATCAATAGCATCATTACATTTACAAGTTACATAAAAATCAAACATCGGTTTGGTTTATCTATCCATTCATTTGAAATTTAAGAGATGGAAAACAAGCCGAGGTTTTATTTTTATGTAATTTGTGAACGTAATGCTGCTGTTAACCATTTTTGAGGTATTAGAAACTCTTTTAATATAGATTAGTAAATGAATCGAATCTGTTTTAGGCAATACGATAGCCTGGTGAAGAAGACGAGTGCTGCTGGGTACCAGGAGAAGGCTCCAGCCAAGGTCCGTGAGGAAAATGCAAAGAAACTCGCTTCCTTATTGAAAGAAATCTTGTCGTTCAAGGAAGAGAGCGAACGCCTTGAAATGGAAACTTGAAGGTTTTTACATTTTGAGGCTTTTGGAATCGTAACGAAAATTTAGATGAACCCAGGTGACATGTAAATAATCTTTTTTAAGATTTGAATTGTCATTATTTATTTTATTTGGTTCATTTTCTGCGATCTTGAAAGTTTTATATGCAATTCGGATCTTGGGAAATCAGAAAGCATTCAGTATCAGAATTATACATGAAATCAAAAGTACGTAGATTTTTAGAACAAACAATCTATATTTTTCTTGCATGTATTTGATAAATACAATTTAATTACAAGTATTTAATTCCTACTTCTATTTATACTCTCCTTCAGAAAGAAACTAGCTACAGATTGAGAAAACAGATTAAGCAGCATAATAAACGAATGGATAAATTTTACAAAAAAAAATCAACTATCTAACTACTACTACCTGTACTTTGTGGAAGATCAAAAATGGGATTCATCTCTATTTGTGCATCTCGTTGTTGTGAGTCCCTTGAGTTTTCGAATTTCTCTGCTTCTCTAGCAATGTGTATATCGTTTGGTTTACAGTGTTGAATGAACACTTTTACGATGAAACGAGGAACCAATGCTCCTACTATGATACAAAGCAAGCATACCCAGAATAACTTCGTCTTTGCAATCATGAAGAAGGCCCTGTGCAAATATCAAAAATATATACTAATTCAATGTTACACCATACAAATGATATCGTATCTGAATCAGTCTGTATATTTTTTATGCAGACTGATTCAAATACGATAGCATCTATAATGTATGTAAATTCATATCACTATAATTAGGTAGAGGGCAATCATACCAGTAGCCAGGCAAGAAGGGCAAGGCATCGATTATCATAACGCAAATGAAAGTCGCCACTATAGATCCCCATATGGCGATGTGAGTGATCGAGTACCATCTAATTACGTCCATGGCTAAATGTATATTAACCAGAATCACGACGGCAAGTATCCAAAGATCTCCCAAGGCCGAACCACCAACGCTACTCTCCCAGTATGCAAGGAGAGGTACGAAGAAGACAACTATGCTTTGCCACACCGTGTCCAATATCATAAACCAGAATAATGTTGTGTTGTAGCTTTCTCCTCTTTGTCCGGCCCCGTAAAGTTGAGGATACTTCAACAGAGTTCTCCTCCCTACATCCTTATCGAGAATTCCAACAACTATAGTAGGCAAAGACGTGTATATTACCGAATACAACACGGAGCTCCAATCAGTGATTGAGGTTGTCAACGTGAACCCAGTGAAGAGCACATACCTAGAAGAAGAAATACAATTTTTTTATCAATCGTCGCTCTTGGTGCTCGAGTTGAAGTCCAAAATTATACTAGTAGTAGTTTTCTCAATAAGGAACAAATCGAATTGAAGCAGACTTACCAGAACAAAACAAAAACTAGAACAACATTTCTATAGAAGTTGTATAGTATCATGTAGCTGATTCTTTGATAATTCCAGTGTCCATGTATTAATAATAATGGAACCAAAAATCTGAATTGACCCATTGCAAAATCTGATGCCATCACTGCTTGCCTTCCCTCTTGGCCGCTGATTCCGACACCAACATCAGCCTTTTGAATCATCGATACGTCATTCGCTCCTGAGAGAATAAGACAAGCGGGAACACTGATTTCGTTAGATCGATCAACAGTTTAAACTGAAAATAAATTAGGATTTTGGTTTCTTTGTGCAATATATACTACGTGGAAACATGTCACTGAATATACTATGTTCATCTATTATATTTCTATCAGTACTAATATACCCACAATATCCGTAGCTATTTTGAATTATAAGGATAATTTTATAATCTCATATACACAGGTTTTATTTATCATGATATAAGATAAAGAATACTTTTATACATAAAATTCTTCAACATTATGATAAATTTTATCTATTTTAATATAATATACACACACACACTATTTAAATTCATAATTACGTGCATTGCGTGTACCTTCTAACTAGTATATACTATATATGCACTGATGCACATATATACTATCTCTAAATTTTCTAAAACACTCTTAAAACAGTTATTAAGATGCGCACCGTCACCAATGGCGAGGGTCATGTCGTCCGTTCTATTTTTTATGAGAGCTACGATACCAGCTTTCTGCAAAGGAGCCACACGGCAACACAATACCACACTACATTTGCTAGCCAACTCGAACAGCTGCAAAAAAAAAAAAAGCGAGGAAAAAAAAAGATCAGATATGGAATAGTTAAATAAACTTAATATACAATTATCCAATATGAGAAATAATTCTTTTTACTATACCTTTTCTTCGAGTTCAGTCTCTAAAATATAAACGAGGCTCGTTCCATCAACAATTAAAGCAAGCTGACTACTTCCACCTCCATGACCTTCGTCATTGGATTGAGAAACATTCGCAAGCTTCTTATACAGTTGCAAAGCATCATCCAAGCTCTTCCTAGCCGAGTCCTTAGAGTTGTTGTTTATCACTATTTGAGTCATGTTACTCGTGAGGAGCTTAGACGAGTAGCCAATAGACATGGCCGTTTCTTGCTTGTCACCAGTTAAAACCCAGACCTTGATACCAGCCATTCTTAAGGACTCTATTGCTTCGGGCACACCTTCTTGCAGTTTATCCTCGATTCCAGATGCGCCTAACAATTTAAGATTTTTTTCCACGTTGTTGGCAATTTTCCGAAGCAAACTTGCTCTGCCCATCAAGGCTGTGCTTGCTGTCTCGTAAGATGACTGCCACTGTTCAAACTCAGATGTACTCAATTCTCGCATTCCAATGACAAGTGTTCGTAAACCCCGTGATGAATAGGAGTGAAGATGGGCCTCAGTTGCTTTTACCATGTTCGAAGTCAAGGATTTATCTATCACTTTGAACATGGTTGTATCAGCACCTTTTACAAAAAGCTTTATCGTCTGATCCGGGCATCCTATTATAACTGACATCCTCTTCCGATCACTATCAAACTCATGCAAACCCAATACGTTGAACCTGTTCTACCCAATAAAGGGAGGTTAATATCAGTTGGAAAAAAGTTTCAAGAAAAATGTGAAGGAAAAGAGAAAATCATCACCAAAAAAACAGGTCAAGCTTAAAAAAGTGACAGATAATAGTAGCAGAAATATTGGCTGTGAGATCAAATATTGAACATTGACAAAGGAAAAAAAACAATTCTGCTATTTTTAACACTAACTAGACACCAAATCGAAGCTCTTTTCATTTAAACCTATGATCAATCTTAAGTTTCTTGAGCTATTTAACAAAGAGCAGATACATGTTAATTTAACTTATCTCATTAGCTCAACCAATAATCATATCAAATGTCAATTTAATTTGCAATGCACGAAAGACAGTATCTGTTTATAAGATGGAATCACAGACCATAAATCATGAGAATTGGAACTATACATAGCAAAAGGAGAGGAAATACAGTAAAGTTACCTTTGCCTTTCCCCTTGGATGTCAATTATTATGTGACCAGAAGAGCGTTCGACGAGCATAAAACCATACGAGGCAGCAGCATAGACCAATGCCTGTTCATCAGGAGATTCCCCCTGATAGTCTATCAATTTTACAGCAGGATCAGATGTTTCAACGGTGATAGGCACGATGGTGTTGCAAGCAGCTAATGCCACGAAGAAATCATGAACATGTCTTCCTTCATCTGTGTGGTTCATTTTTGACAAATTAAGAAGCTCTTGATCAACTTTTACCATCATCTTCGGCCTTAAAACCATTCCATCAACTGGCAACAGATAAGAATGAAAAGAAAACGATGAGAATGAAAACAATGCATTTTCAAGATACTTTAATAACAGTATACAGCGATACAGATGGTAATCACTCTTATGATACCTTGAACTGAGTATCCTGTTTCCTCATCCTCGGCAGTGATGACCTTCCCATCGTCGTAGTCTACTCCTCCAACGCTTGCACACTGAAATTCCATCTTGTTCTCAGTCAGAGTGCCAGTTTTGTCAGAGAAAACATATTTTATCTGCCCCAAATCTTCATTTATGTTCAATGCCCTGCACTGGAATCTTGAATTGGTGGATTTATCAAACATTCTGTCATCTCCGATCATAAAATAAGCCTGCCCAATACGAACAAGTTCCACGGATATGTACAATGATATGGGAATCATAACTTGGAAAACAATGACAGACATGAGGAATGCAAAGAAAATCTCCATTCCCCAACCATAGTATTCATACTTGTCAACTTCAGGTTCCGAGTAGTCGTATTTCCTGTAGAACTGCATCAAGTACAACTCCTCTCTATGGCGTCTCAACCAAACACCATGACAAATCGAGACTAATGTACATAATATCACAAGAAAAATTGATAATATAATAATCTCCTTGTTCATCCGCTTCTCAAGGCGGCTTCTCTTGGATGGAGCTCCAGCATTATTAAGCATTGCCTTTGTCTCCTTCCCAGCATAAACTGCAACACCAATTACCCAATCAGTGTTCTTCAGCTCACAACCGCGTAGAATTATATTAGATGGTCCAAGAGAAATACGCTTTCCATCAATATCCATATTTGCTTGAAAACCATATATATTCCTATTTGGTTTCTCACACTTGATCAGCACACCCATGTCCACCAATGGACTCTTCATCTGAGTCTCCTGCTTAGCATACCGTGTCTTCAAATTCGACTCCCCATCCAAATTCCTAGTCTGTACATAAGCCACACCAGTAGAATCACTAGTCGAGAGCAACACCATATCACAAGGAAGAGTTTGATTCGAAGAGATCTTAATAACCTCCCCTACACGAATATCCTTCCATTTCTTATCCTCAAACTTCCCATTCAACAAGACTGATGCCAATCGATTGTTTTCAATCCTATCAGACCTATGGCGCCTATAGTCCTCATAGGCATCCTTAACCGCTGTAACGAAGAGGACAATGGCTAAGGGCAGAATGGAAACATAGCGGCCGAAAACAGCCAGCTGAGGAAGCTGGTTGAGAATGGCAATCACAAGAAAATATATATAAGCTATTCTATGGAACTGTTCGAACAAATTCTTAGGCAAGAATGTCAAGGTAGTATACTTTGCAGTCCTGATTGAATTCCCAGCAAACATAAACTTCTCATCTGTTCTGCCTACATCATTCACATACACTAACCTCGCATCCTCATCTTTAATCTCCTTATATGAGGTGCTGAACCCTCCAGAGCTAGCACCCCTCGAACCATATTTAACCGGGTTCGAATCATGTCCCTCTTTAGAACTACCTCCCCTTGAGCCATACCTAATAGGGTTTGGATCATGCCCTTCCCTAAAGCTCACCTCCTTAATGGAGTGGCCGCTAGAGGATTTTGACTGAATGGATTGAATTGAAGGATTCCTTGTAATATTAGAGGTTCCACTCATTTCAATCTGGGAATCAGAATCAAGTTTTGACATTCAAGAAATAGAAACTCAAGTAGCAATAATAACAAGAAAGAATTTACCAGAGCAGCAATGAACTAAAGTTTCAATTTTTTTCTCTTGATCGAACCTAAATATCACAAGAACTTGCAAATTTGCAAAACAATTTACAAAAATTTACATCCCCGAGCAAGAATCAACTCAAGAAAGAATCAAAAGAAGCTAGTTTTTCTTTGGGACAATCTATCAACTAGAAGATGAGCAGTGTAAAAGAATTAAGTTTGGATGAAAAAATGAAGACATAGGAAAGCAAATAATTCAAAGTGGTCTATGGCTGCTATGCTAATGCTAAAGCTAAAGCTATAGCATTAATTAAAATGGGGCAGTGAAACTTAACTCCAGCGAGATAATTACGACAAAGAAAGCAACAGCGCGTAAAGCAATAGTAGCAGATTTTTCCACAGGGCGGCGTATTATTTGGATCGATTTGATTGAAAACTAACGCATTTATCACCATTGTTGTTATGAATGGGAGGAATGAGGGGGAAAATTCAAAGGTCAAACGCATAATTTTCTTTGAGGAACATCACAAGAAACTGGAGTTAAGAAAATAACGTAGAGAAAGACAAAAAAGTAGAGTCGCTATAGGTGGCAATGGTTGAATGGACCATTTCGACTAAACAAATATTAATGGGGTTTATTTAATTTGATTATTATTGACGGCATTTGTAAGAAAGTCATATTTGGAGGAATCTGCAGTTTTCTTGTTTTAGAATATGTTGGTCAGCAATTAGTTTGTTTCTTCTAGAAGCTGCGGAGACGTTGAGGAATATGTTGGTCTTGCAGTTTAGATTTATCTTCCATATTTCTTTCGAACATTCTAAATTTTAAACCTTATCTAATCTTTTTATTTACATAAACATAAACATTACACATCTCTTAAAATTTACTCAATATTCATAATTTTAAATACCTGTCATATCCTTTTATTTATAAAAAAAATCATATATATATATGAGTCTCTTTTCACTGGCTAAATAGTTCGTAAAATCCGTGTTGAAGCTATATGCCTTAATTTTTGTTGATAGGTGGACTATTTATTTATTTTGAACATGTTTATCTTTAAATTTAAGGACAACGCCATAAAAATTAGAACTTACGACTTTTACCATGCATGTATTAGCATTAATCATAATACCTCTTGGCCAACACATAGACAAAAATGTTGTTTGTTTGTACGTGTGCAAATGTATAAGAATAAGGTCGAATCCACAGATACTGAATTATCCTAGTGATTATTTAACCTGAAAATTTAATTTTATTTAGACTTACGAATTGATAAATTGTAAACTAAATCTAGGGAAATCAAATAAAACAAAAACGTAAATAAAATCAAAGCAAAAGCACAAATTAAATTCCAATAAAATAATAAATATTTTTGGGTTCGATTTCAATTGCAATTCGATCACTTTATCCCATTATTACCCAATTTTTATATTCTTTTTTTATCAGACAAATTTTATGACAGCATCATGGCAGACTTGAACCCGAGACCTTTGGTCCACTAGGCCAACACACACACACCCAATTACTTTATATTCTCTTATTAAGTAATCACTCATATAGGCTAATCAACTTTTTGGGTGCAATTAAACTATAAGCTAGCATGCAAATTAATATTATCTGTAAGTATCAATAAGCACATAACGTGAAACAAACCAAATTTCTCACGTTAAGTTCAAACCTTTGGATGTTGATTTCTAACATGTCCAATATTTTTTAATCTAGTCATAATTCTCCACTCTTAGATCTTGAATTATAACTAATTAAATAATAAAAAGGTGATCGTTAATTTATTATGAAAAACACATAAGAACACAAGAAGAAGAGGAATAAAGATTAAATTAAATAAATAGACATTAAGTTCACAAATCGTTCATTTACTCTCTACCTTATAATAATAATATTAGCCATACATAATCATGGCAAAAAACTCAATTCAAAACTAACTATAAAAATTTGTTCGAAAGTATTATTATTCTTAGGCTTTCCTTAAAACACTTGATCTTTATCTTATCCTATGTTTTCTGATAATCTTTTCTCCACAAAAAAAAAAAAGAAAAAAGAAAAAAAAGAAGAGAAGTCTCTATTGATAACTTTCTTAGTGACGGTCATAATCTTGTAACTGTAACCACATATAGAGTGATAATAATTTTCATCATCATAATATTGTACAATTATGATAAATTTTATCGTCGTCGGTATTTTTCATCACTAAAATCAATGACAATTATTTTATTGTCACTACAACACATACATATAATGACAACAATGTTGGATCTCACGAATAAATAAAACAGTGACCGAGATGTTCGTAGCAAGGAGGAGCATGTTGGTGCTGCTAATTCTCAAGTATTCACTTTAGGTAGAGAAGCATGAATTAAGGGGGAGTTTTGATTCAAGCTCTAGATTATCTACATAAGTGAAAGGGGGAGATTGTTAGTACAAATATTGCACCATTTGATATTACCAATTATGTAGACAAAAGATGTTTGTGGCATATCGATGAGATGTACTAAGACGTTGTCAATAATATGTAACAGATTACTACTGATATGCTCGTTTGTGTCACAAAGTATAATTTGTCAGATGTCTTATTGGTATAAAACTCTTGTACAAGACAAATTCTATCTAGAAGGAAAATGATATGATTGAATCGCTATTGATTTTTGTCATCTTTGTGTAGAAAGTGCTAAGATGTGCATTACCATATACGAATAGAAGATTACTCAACAAAGAAAGTCTTCCCAAGTCAGAATTATATATTAGCAAGGACATTATCAATCCTAAACTACAAGAGAAGATCTAAGGCTTGGAGGCTATAAGACCCACACACATTCATGAAGGATGGGGGTTTGAGAGTTGATATTGTTATCCTTGCACCAGTGTAGTGCCGAGAGTCATATTGAGTCTGTTGGGCATCCCTCCGTTTGTCCCATCAATGTTATTGTAAGTCTGGCAAAGATCTTGGTACATATAACATGTCTGTTACAAACAATTTCTTGTCTTTATTTTCCTTTAAGGGTAGATCTCTTAAGAAAAAGTCCAAGTGTTTGCAGGCATTAGGTTTGACTATGTTAGAGAGAGTGTTGCATCAAGCTCACTAGAGGAGAGCATTGGAGAGTGAAGATGTGTCATAAGGTGTGTGATTCTTAGTAAGTAAGATCATTTGTAACTCGAGTTCTATATAGTGGATTGACTCTTGGGTATATTCTCCAGATGTAGGTATGTGTGATCACCAAACTGGGTTAATTAACAATTGTTTGTGTAGTTTATTGCTTTCATTGTTATGTTATAGTCCATGTTCATCTTTCTTCGAAGTAGTACATATTTTGAAACATACATAAATAATTATTCACGCGGATCACAAAATTTTCAGATTATCTTTTGGCATCACTCCATTTACTAATCATGTCTAGAGTTTTAGGACCTACCTTTTAATCGGAAAAGATTTTCTGATTTTGAGCATTTTTCGGTACACCGGAGTGTGAACCAAATTAGATTTGCAAGACAGTCGGATGATGCCTGAATAATACAAAAATATCCATGCATCATATATTCAGTATATTCTAACATGTGCTAAAATATCGTATAAATCCAAATTACGGATCCCTCGTAATTTGAGAAACATTATCCAACTTCTCTACACCGCCATAATTATAAAAATATCCTGAACAACTTTTCCTTTTATGTAAAATCCATATGGACGTCTGAAATATACTTTCTAATCGATTTTCTATAATTAATGTCTTCTTCGCCACTAAGAAAAGCACCTTAAGAGTATCCACTGAAAAATCTAAAAGTATCAAAACCTTAGAAATTTTATTGTAGGCATATTACAAGAAAGAGCTAAGATATAATATTAACCCGAGATTCATAAAATCAAGAAACATAGTTTTTAGATAAAGGTGGGGGTGGGGTTCTATTCTTTGATAATTCTACATCTGAGCTATCAAACTCGATTTTCTTCAAGTGCAGGAACGTTCATGGAAACTTTGTAAATCTTTTGACATTCATGTATAAGGCTCTTATAACGACTAAGTCTCTCGGTTAGTCTAAAACACCTAATCGGGAGGTTGTCCGCACAAGATAGGAAAAATGGGTTGATCTCCATAAATTTATGTACTTGGAAATGTAATCGTCAAGCAATATATGCTGCGACACTCCAGAGATGATGAGAAATGGCATATATCCCGGGATAGCTAAATAAGAGTAACTTGAATTTCAAAAAGAAAAAAAAGCAAAAAAAATGCGTCAAGTTGAGAATATGATCATTGAATCGTATTCATTATTTTCTATGATTTCTCTAATTTTCTGATATTCCACGTTACTTTATTTTTGAGGCATAAATCCACTGAATTGATTAGTGCTCAGCCCTACAAACTTTCTTTCGTCTTGCAGAATGAGAGCCAGCAGCATAGACGGAACTGGGGAAAGAGTCGTGGCATGGGAATTACACGAGAAGACATCTCTGGTGTTCAAGTTATTTCTCAGATAAATATATTCTCTGATATCATGTTAATTCCCCTACATCTTTCTTTTGACGTAACCTACTCCTTTTTTTTTTTTTTTTTTAGGATGTGAAATACTATGAGGGAAAATTATCATGGGAAAAGAGACTAATCACCCTTTAAATTTCCTATATTTTCCCACCTTCTACTATTTTTTTTCCCTTCCTTTTCACTCTAATGGAAGGAAAATATTTTCACTCCAATATTGATGGAATAAAATTTTCCATTAAAGAAAGTAAAATTCTTCTTCATAGATAAGGAGGTGGGAAAATATGAGAAATTTAAAAGTGTTGTAAATATATCAAGAAGATATATTTCATATCTTTGAGATATACTCCATATATAGTTGATAGTCATCCCTAACCTAACCCTAGCTCTTGTACTATTATAAATAGAGGCATCCAGTCCTCATAATAGATATCATGTAGAATACTTCTCTACGTATTCTCTTCTTCTCTCAGTTTCTCTACTTTATTTCTCTCATGTTTACAACACGTTATCAGCACGATTGTTCTATTTCAAAGTTAGTAATTCCAAATAGGTAATCATGATTAGTTCGTTTATTATTTCCCTTTGATTCAGATCGCATATATTTGATCAAATAATGGAGTAATCAATATTCCATTAACTGATTCAAATAGCACAAATATTGATCAAGTAATGGAGTAATTAATATTCCATCAACTGATCTATTGTTCCACACAGCTTTCGCAAATATTATATATGCATGCATAAAATCCATATACTTGTGTGAAATAGAATCATCAATGCTTCAAGATTTTAATTTCATTTAATTGAAATCATTCTTATGCTATAAAGCTTCGTATATATTTGATATATACATAGCTTTTGGCATATATATGCATAGCTTTTCGTATACAAACATCCATATATAATTAAAAAAAAATATATTATCATTTGTATATTGTTTTGAAGGACATAAATCATATGTCTATTGAATTCATACCATTAATTTCTTTGATGTCTACTTTTTGATAATGATGATGCAGATTATATTTATTTCTTGTTATGATATATCGGAAAAAAAAAAAAAGTATACGATTAGAATCATACTTATGCAATATTCTGATTGTCAAGCTTCCATAATAGATCTATTAATTAGAACAGATTTGATGTTTTATCGCATGATGATAGGCTTTTTCAATTTATTGGCATTCCATTATTGAAGTGTTATTTGTGAATCGGTCTATATGATAATATCATTTATAATTGATCTTTTATTAAAATAGATCTAAATATGCAATTATATGTTGCTAGAGTTTTCGTTCTATTAAAATGAATCTTACATAGATATGAAGTTGCATATCTTAATTATTATATCATGATGATATAATAACTCGTGTTTCTTGAAGAAACATAATTTTTGAACTTTAATAATCCTAGAGATTGTTATTGTGTTATCAATTTGCTTATCGTTACTATGATTTACGTTGTTGCTCCCGAAGTAGCACAACTGATATTCATGAAGAATATCTCATGCTCTTAAAGAGCAATTCATAAACATAAATTATTTTATGTTGTTATTTTTATTTAAATTGTTGCTCTTGAAGTAACACAATTAATATTCTAGAAGAATATTACATACTCCTGAAGAGTAATTCATATTTTGGATAATATATGATATATTTATCATTGTATATTTCTAGTGCTAAATTGCACAAATGATTATGCATCATTAATCATAATGATTATGATTTGGATCTCATCAGATTGTGAGATATATATAGACATTAATGTGACCAACTGAAATGATGGTTACAAATTTTTCAACTATTTATGTCCAGAAGACATAAATATTGATTTGTGCTTGTAATTGCTCGTGTAAGAGCAGAAAAATTAATATCTTATTGGAAGATATTATTGTTTTATGGAAATCCTTGAAAGGATGTATTATGATCAACAAATGATCACATCTCTCCCTCAAGTTTGATTGACTTGCATTTTCAGTAATTGTACTCCAGCTGCAGTACAAAGCTTAAATAAAGCTTTTTCTGAAATGTCATAATGCAAGTTAATTTATTTATTCAAGTAGTGCCTGAAGCACATGATACATCGTTTTTGACGATGATATGATTGAGAAGAGATCAAGGAAAATACGAATTTGTACAAATATGGTGTGTGAATTGTTCACATAAATGCAAACGGTACATTGCGATATATGTTTAGCCAATAGTGCTACGTGCTACAACATACACTATTCTCAAAGATAAGAATATTTCCTAAAAGTTAACATTACCAGACATGCATCAAATATCATTGATGGCTCCGGAAGAGCTTGTATCATTTACCAAATGATGCTAAATTAACTATAGAATATGCCCTTTACTCTAGTACGTCGAGAATAAACTTACTAAGTTTTAAGGGCATTTGTTTCAATGGATACCATATTGAGACAACAACAGTAGGTAGCAATGAGTATCTTTCCATTGCATAAATTCTTTTGTATATTGCTAGAAGCAAACAAAAGAAAAATTATAAATATTGCCTTATGGAATGTATTATACATTCATAAAAGTGATTGAGACATATCATGTCATGAACTCAAAGTTCGATGACACGAAAAGCTTTAAACTTTGGCATGATAGATTGGGACATCCAAGAGCTACTATAATGCGTCGAATAATCAATAGCACATGTGGGTATATAAAGAACCAGAAGATTCTTTAACAAATGAATTCTCATGTGATGCTTGTGTGCAAGACAAGTTAGTCATTAGACCTTATTATACAAAGGTCAATATTAAATCTCCATCTTTCTTGGAAAGTTTTTAAGGAGATATTTGTGGATCTATATACATCCACCATGTGGACCATTTCAATACTTCATAGTATTGATTGTTACTTCTTTTAGATGGTCACATGTATGCTTGTTTTTCAGTAGAAATGCATCATTTGCTAGACTACTTGCTCAAATAATGAAATTAAGAACTCAATTTCAGAAAATTCAATCAAGAGAATTTGTCTTGATAGTGCTAGTGAGTTTGAGACTCAAGCATTTAATAATTGTATGACTACTGGAATTGAGATTGAACATTTTGTTGCTCATGTTCATACTTAAAATGGCTTAGCATAGTCATTTATTAAATGACCCGCACTTATGTTTGGGGTCATGCCATATTGTATGCTGCAACATTAGTTCATCATAGGCCAACAACCTACCATCAATATTGACCAATGCAAATAATTTCTAGTCGAGAATATGATGTTTCTCACTTAAGAACTTTTGGTTGCGCAGTTCAAGTTCCAATCGCACCCCCACAAACATACCAAAATTGGTCCCCAACGAAGACTTGGGATATATGTTGGATTTGATTCGCCTTCGATTATAAGGAATCTTGAACCTTTAACGGGCGATTTATTTACTGTACGATTTGCAGATTGTCATTTTGATTAAATGACATTTCCAACATTAAGTAAAACACACAATGTTAATTTGCCTGAAGCAAATTTAAAAGCATGAATTGATGTGTTATATTTCATAATCTAAAATTATTTTAAGGCATTAGGGGGAGATATAGATGAAAAGAATGCCAGTCAAATTTATGTTGGATTATATACAAGCACAATATATGATGAACTGAAAGTTCATAAAATTATTGACTGCCAATGGAGTGATAAAGCATATAATGTTTATATGCTGCACCATAAATAATTAAAGTCATGATGGACTTTGAAATACATATTATGTCTCTCGACGCAAGAAGCGTGAGAAATATTTTGGTGCTAAAATAAATATCCGCGGTATACAAATTCAATAAAGAAATTATATCACTCCATAAACCTCCTGAAGAGAATCGTCCTGAAGACGAGAATCTCAGTATGATTGCACGTGCTCTAATATTATAATATTGGGATTACGGAACGACCAGATCAATTATATTATGAGAAATAATATAGATCTGAGTTATATATGTGTTGATAATGTCATGTATCTTGTAAGTACATGAGAAATATGTGATAGAAATATCAAGTTGTCGACAACACTTCTTGCCTCAATTCTAAATGATGATTTGGATCCAAAAGTTAGGTGTGCTAGAAGCACATTGACAAAAGAAATTGAGGCAGAGCTTTACTCGCTAATAAGACTGAAAGTCTTATTTGTAGTTAATACACCAGAAAATATTGTCCCAGTTGGACACAAAAGATCATTTCTAAGGAAGAGAAATGACATTTAATACATCGGTGTAAAATAAATCGAGAAGCTCAAAAGTTTTAATAGAGACTCTAAAGTAAATTTGATTCTCATGTTATGACATTGCGTTCCAATATGATATATATGGCAGTAATTGTGAATATAGATATTCAGTTAATAAACGTCATGACCACAATTGTGTATATGTCATTGGACGTGAATATCTATAGATATAAGTCCTTATTGGACTTAGACTTCCTTATAAGAAGGAAAACAAACTACATAAAGTGTATTATATTAAGTCAATTCTTCCAGAAGTAAGAATATGTGAATCATGATAAAATGCTTTGGCGTGTTTATCAAGTCTTTGAATGATTGTATATCATTCCTATATATGTTGATTAATTATACACGTAAAGAGCTTGAGATTAACTCATGACTGGAGAAATAAAGACTTAGATGAATCTAAGTAATTTGTCGGCATGCAAACCGAACATCTTTATGCCAGTCTGTATACTTGAAGAAAATCCTTTAAAGATTTTCATATTTACTAGTATCTCAATGATTGTCTCATTATTTTGAGTTGATAAGATAACAAAGAAAGAAAGTATGAACCACAAGTTCATTACTTTCAGTACCGGAAATACTACACTATCAGGCCTGATACATTCAAGTTAATTTGCTGTAGCAAGATTAAATTTTTTTTCCCAAAAGGAGATGAATTCTTTGTTATCTTCAAGGTATGAGAAACCTTGATCTGTATTATACTAAGAAATTGAGATTGACATTGGTGTATACTTAGATGCAAAGTATTTTGCATCTCAATATTCTAAATCTCAAACTGGTTAATGATTTGAGAGTTTCTCACATTGTCCTTTATAAGGACAATGTATTGATTGTGTTGCACTAACACGTTCCAGAAGAACGGTGAAATTTGATAATTTAGTGATAATTTTATAGAGTTATTCACTAAACTCCTTCAAAATCTACGCAAGATCAATATCTTCAATGATATTTGAATATGTTGCAAGATTGTTATCTTAAGGGGGAGTGAGAAGTTCTAAATGATCTTGAACATTTGGTCATATGAGCCAAATGAATAATCCAGAAGATTAGACCCTGAGATCTAATGGTTGTACTCTTTTTCTCTTACTAAGGCTCCGTTTTGTAGGTAAGATGAAGCAAGATGAAGGCAAGATGAGATGAGTCATCTCCCTTCATCCGGCGTTTGGTAGCATTTTACAAAAAGTGAAAAGCCCGAACATCATCTACCCGGCCCGTTGCTATTTACTATTTTTCCCACTTGACTCAACTCTCCAAAATGGTGAGTTGAAGGGAGATGACCCTCTCTTCTCACTTTGTAATAATAATAATAATAATAATAATAAATAATAATAATAATAATAGGACTCAATAATATTTTAATAATGTAGATTGCAGTTGTTGTTATATAATAATAATATTAATAATATTTTATAGATATTGTCGGTTATAATTATATAATTAATAAATAAACATGACTCAATAATAATAACATTATATTAAGTTTTTTTTTTTCCCATTGGGTTTTTCTTAGGTAAAGTTTTTAATGAGGCAACTAGTGCAATACATGAGTGAGTGTTTGCCATGTACTCTTTTCCTCTATTAGATTTTTCCCCACATGGTTTTTCTAGAGAGGTTTTTGACGAGGCATGGACGTCACAACAATAATGTCCAAGGGAGAATATTATAAATGATGATATTGAGTGGACATTATTTGTAACTTTGCATATCAAAAGTGGCAGGACAGAGCACTATTTCTCCCAAATTTTGTGACAAAGCATGATCTTCAACATGAGTGGCGACATCAATATTCGATAGATTGCTGAAGTGATAATCTGACGGACTTATTCACAAAGGCATTACCAACATCAACATTCAGACAGTTGGTATACAAGATTGATATGCGCCGACTCAAGATCTATAATACTTAATTTCAGGGGGAGCAGCTGTACTCTTTTTCCTTCGATCAGGTTTTGTCCCACTGGGTTTTCCTGACAAGGTTTTAATGAGGCAACATATTTTGTTAGGGATGAGGGGGAGTGTTGTAAATATATCAAGAAGATATATTTCATATCTTTGAGATATACTCCATATATAGTTGATAGTCATCCCTAACCCTAACCCTAGCTCTTATACTATTATAAATAGAGGCATCCAGTCCTCATAATAGATATCATGTAGAATACTTCTCTACGTATTCTCTTCTTCTCTCAGTTTCTCTACTTTATTTCTCTCCTGTTTACAACAAAAAGGTGATTATTCACTTTTCTCACTTTTTCCCATGATAATTTTTCATCATAGAGAGCACACCTTTAATAAAACGAATTCAAGTTATCCATTTTCCATACGTACTCTGAGTTTACAATCAAGGTCAAACTCTGCAACTGCCATGATGTTGTATGATGAAGCTTGAGTTGGACGTCTTTGAAATAATGATTGAATGTGGAAACTCAGCTCATGATGTATAAACATCACATGATAACCTTGTAGTCTCTTATAGTGTCCTGTCTTTGTTAGCATAAGATACATTTCAACGTTATCACCTTCATCAGCTTCTTACCGATAAGCAAAGACTTAAATGAACTTCCTAACATTTAAACTCACCTAGCATGGATCATCATCTTGGAAATCTAAAAAGGTTTTGGGATCAATTGAATACATAAATTCACTAGAAACTAATCCCAATCAAGTTCCCGATCACATTATATCCTAACATAGTTTAAGCTTCATAAAGTTTACATATCAAGGCCAAATAATCAATTCTTGGAGCAAAGGAGAACAATTTTAGAAGCATATCTATCGGGAGCAAAATATCAACACTTTTGGGACATACAAATTTCGATTGGAGATGAAAAAGACATGTAATTTCCTATATCACATGAATATATACATCACAAAAGTATTGTCAACTTATCTAAAAGCTGAAATTTCTGAGCCAGTGATTTCTTCAGCTTGTTAAAGTATTTCACCTTCTTCTTTTTCTTCTTCAACATCAGCATGTTTTGCAGTCAAAATATCAGCATTTTTAACGTGACCATCAGCTTGGACTCGGCAGATATCATTATAGTAGCTGGTAGAAACTGTGTCATTATCTAGAGTATCAAGGTCATAAGAATTATCACCTTCAATCTCTTCAGGTTTCTGTTTTACAATCTCACTTTCATTGTCAGATTCTTTGACAATGACTATAGGGGATTTGAGAGGTTTTTGAGGCCAATTCTCAAAGAACTTATTCACCACCATGAACCTGAAAACCTGCAGCAGATGCTTCTTATCTTTTTTAATCTCAGAACTTAACAATTTCTTCAATAGAGATGGCTCTGATTGCAGGTTTGTCGTGCACCCAGTTCCGTTGTTTTCATATCTTGGACTCTTAGAGAACCGGTCATCATGCTGGAATTTTCCCTTCTTATCAAACTTCTTATGAGATCTGCCTCTCTTCCCAAGTACTTTATTATTCTGTTTTGCACCATTTGTCTGTTGCTCGGGATCTAATAAGTAACGAGATGGTATTTCTGCTACTTCACAACCTAATTCAGCTTGTTTTGCCAATATATCCCTGAGTTGCTGTGACAAGTTTCATTATATGTTATCTGACTTGAATTGAGAATCAAAGAGTCGCCAAATGTTTGGAAAAGAACAAACAAACACTGCCAAATGTTCTAACAAAAAACAGGAGCCAACAGCATCAATTGTAACATAGAGGGCAAAAAAGGAATTCCATATTATTTGGCACCTCAGGAAACTGCATGAAAATGTACAAAAGACTCTATTGCTCACTAACATTGGGCCCTAAATCCATCAAATTGTTAATATGCACCAAAGAAAGAACAAGGCCTAATGTCAACACAAGATTTGATGAAAAAAAACAATAATTAGGTAGCTATAAATTAAAGCTTTCTACAATATGTATATGACATTGCACATGCAAACAGAAGAACTCCTTCAGTTTCAAATTTTCAGTATTCCACAGGTACACAACAAAATGAAAAGATGCTAAAAGTTGCTTAAGTTCAGAAACTTCCATATTAAATTAGAGCAGGTATTCAGAAATTTTATAATCATAAATTATCAGGGATATATCTCATATTCTTGAGCATATAGCAGAGAGAAAAGTATATGACACCGCATAGTAGAATACCTGTCGTCTTCTCTTTGCGGCATCATCTGCATCCTCTGGCTGTTTGGGATTCTTTTTCAACTTCTGTAGAACACAAATCAGAACACAAAGAAGTAAAACATTACTAATCTATTGCCCCGTTACAAACCTTATCCAAATTGGCTTTCGTTGGGAAATGTTTCCTGCGTTCTTCACGCCAATTTTGAATTTCTTGTTCTGTATAATTTAATTTGAACCTTGATGGGAAAGACAGAAAATATAATAAGAATTCTAAAGCAACAATACTGGTCTATACCGAAAATAAATAAAAGAAAAGAAAAGATATCAACTCAATGATTGTAAGGCAAAAGGCAAGATAATAAACAGCCAAGGAGCTAATTGATAGGGCACTCCTATGTGAAATTCATTCCTTTTGAATACATTTGAGAATGATCCTCAATCCTCCAACTCTCTTTTATGTATAATTCCCCAGAATGTTATAATTTAGTAATAAACAGGAATGAAAGAGTCACCCAGTATCAAATTATGAAATCAATCAGGCTTACCTCTTTTTTGCCACTTGAATTTCTTCTGAGGGATTAGATAAGTTAAAGTTCTTCCCTCCAAAACTCCTGTTCCCTACATAAGCACAATAAGCACAGACAAATATCTTATAACATGCATATACCTAGAAACAGATAGACAAAAGCATTCCCTGAAAGACATGTAGCTAACAGCCTAACATAAGGAATTAACATCAATTAAATGTCCATTGCAGTGTTTATGGTAACAGTTAACTATATAAAGCAAACAAGTTTCATCAGAAAATCACACCTTATCAGATAAAGAAACTATGATGTATACACAGCAGATGACAACCACTTGAAATCAATGCCACGAGTTCAGAGGTGCTTTAAATAATATACGCTCAATGCAGCTTAAATGAGCTTGAGCTTAATTAGCATGTTAATTGCTATAAGAAGAATTGGGATCCAAATGAAGCCATTGGTTTTAAGAACTACACCTAGAAAGTCTCTAAAACAGTAAAATAATATAGAAGAGCATTATGCTTATATAGTTGTCGATGCTTTTTGTTTATGATTTGTATGTACACTTGCAATTTAATGCCATCTTCCAGATCAATGAAACATAATGGTTAATGATGCCACTATACATTCAGAGAAACTAACAATTTAGCTAGTGTATGAATTTGAGAGTGCCCCCACCTCTTCCTCGATTTTCATTGTTAAACTTGAAGTTTCCCTGTGCATTTTGGCGATGCTGAAACTGCACGTTGCCAAATCTACAAAAACATCTGAACCAGTGAGGCACATCCCCTCATCCACAACTCCTAAGAAATAGACAGTTACAAGAAAAAAAAGCATACCCTCTTTGTGATTCATTATTTTTATGGTTCCCAGAAAAGTTATTGTCATGAAATTTTCTCCAATTATTCTTTCTGTCCATCACATCACTGACTACTCCAGCATTGCTCTGCAATAGTAATGTAGCTTAAGATCACTCCTTAATGAAAACAAGAGGTTATAGCAGTAAGAAGCTAATGCAGAAATTATGCTAGTGGTCTATCACCATTCACCAACACCAGTGACTTCATGAGTTAACGATAGAATATAATTTTAAGGTTAAAAGTTTCAGGCATATGAATTAATACTTTAATAGTGTTTAAATGGGAAAAATTAGCCCCCAAGTATTCTAAGCAGAGACTGCCAAACACGTATAGAGAAAGTTACATTCATGATTTCATTCAACTTCTTCTGATAAAAATCTTAAGGAAAAAGTATCATGTTATTATAAAAATGACTAAAACTACATCAGTAAAGAAAGGAAACAGTATGTGCAAACCTGTGATTCTGCAGCACCATGAGAAAAGGTATCCCAATTCCGTTGCGCATGATGGGAACCATTACCAATATCTTTGGTTATAGCGTTATTAGGGTCCATATACGTTAAACCACCATTCCCATTAACAGGCTGTGGCAAGACCCCATTGCTACTTCCTCCACCTGCTTGTGCATTCATGAAAACACTCAAATCTTGAGGGGCAATATTCATCATCTGCATTTGCAAAAGCTGGGTGACATTTTGCACGAAATTCGGCAGATTTAGAGTCCAATTAGGCAAGAACTGAGCAGGGTTTACGGCATTCTGAGGAGGAGGAAACGGGGGAGGCAAATTGTTAGCATTTAGATTCTGGAAAGGGGGTTGTGGAAAGGGGAAGAATTGGTTTGGAGCGAAAAAGGGATTTGGATTAGAATTAGAATTAGGGAAGGGTGGCATTGGCAGCTGGGGATTATTGAGCACTCCCGCTTGAAACTGAGGGTTCATCTGCCCCATGTTACCTTGGTACCCATTATTAACCTGAACATTAACACAAACACAAGAGATAGTTGAGTTGAGGGAAAAAATTATAATACTACTATCTAAGAACAAACGAACACACAGAGAGAGAGAGAGAGAGGAGAGAGAGACCAGATGTGGTGGTGGTGAAGGATTAGGACCTCCTCCATTGAAGTGAAGTTGATTGTTAGGATTGTGGAGGTGAGGATTGAAGTGAGGAAGCATGTCTATTGCTGTTTGGTTTGCCGCCGTTACTCCTGGCGCGCTCTCAAGTCTCAAGTAGGGTTTTGAAGATTTCTGATTTTCGAACTTCTTTCATTGTTTAGTTTTGTTGTCCTTCAACTTTACCTAATACTAAAAGCGTGCTAATCATCATTTTAAATTTAATAAAAAAAAATACTCCGTATAATACAAACATCTTTACTCTTTAGGAGTATTAACAAAAAATTAAATTTTGTCCACCAACTTAAATACTCGTATGAATTTTGGGAATGTTTGCATACTCATATCGAAATCCACAGTCTCTTATTAAGTTTGACTTAGTCTCCATAGTTGAATTATTAAATCTTTTAAGTTTGTTATCCTTTTTCATCCACTCACCCGCATCCCTCCCTTAGATGATTTCTGGGTTTTCGACGGCTTCCCTATGTTTAAAATGATGGAACCGGTGTTGGATGGTGGTCAGCGGCGTCTGAATCGATGGATGGCGGCGGAAGGAGGCGACGCCGGGAAGAATTTTTCGGTGGTGGCAGAAGGAGGCGACGGCGTGATTTAAATTTGTGAAATGAGAAAAAAAAGTGAAAACTGTTAAAACTAAAACAGTAAATACGAAAAGTCAATAGTTAATTTTGCTTCAAATTCAAAATTCAAAATTTGAGCTAGTTAATGATAGTCTTGAAATTGGCCAAAAAAAATTATCTTTTTTATTTTTATTTTTTATTTTAAACTATAGCATCATACAATTAATAAACATATAGAGTAGTATTAATTATCTATTTAAATTAAAAAAATCATATTGAAAAATTTAGAAATAAACGAACAAATTATAGTAGTAATAATTTAAAATTTTATAGTAGTTTAAATCATATCGGTATATATAAATATAGATATATATAAGTAAATGATAAAAATGAAAAAGTAATAGAAAAAGAAAAAGAGAAATAAAAAGGGTGAAATCTGCTGGTAGAAAAACAGAACAGAGAGAGCACAGAAACATCCGGTGGTTTAGAGAGAGAAAGCAGCGAGTTTAGAGAGAGAAAGCAGCAAGTTGCGCGCCCACGTTTGCTTGTCGTAGGTTGTGGTCGTAGTCAAGGTCGTTTTTGTTACCCAATTTAATTGAAAATCTCGTCGCTCAGATCGGGAACAGAAAGGAGGTAAGAAAATCCCATTTGTGAGAAATCATTTCTGTTTCTAAATAAAGATTAGCTCTGTTTGCTTAGAAACCATTTCTCTTGCGATGTTTGGTTCGATCTGCATGTTGTTTGTTAATAATCTGGGCGTTGCTAGCTGTTGCTGCGTCCTGGGCTGCTTCTTTTTTTCTTTTTCCTTTTGCTGGCGTAAAAGTGTTGGTATATTTTATTTTTCACAGAATTTCTTGGCCATTATGTTTGTGAAATCTGGGTTTAAGAAATTATTGGGATTTTAGCTTTTGTGTATGCAATTCCTTTTCCTTTGCTTAACTTTTCAACTCTAGGCTTTTTTACAAAAATAATAATAAAAAATAGTAATGTGTACTTGATAGTTAAGACATGGATTTGACAAAAAATGATTCTTTCACGGATAGATGAGGGTTGTTGTATCCTTCATATATTTTTTTATTTTTATTTTTTTTTCTAATTTTGTTTATTTGGAAGGGTTTGAAAATTTGAGGCTTTTGAATCTCATGGTGATTTAGTTTTTGAATTGATTGTTTACTTCTGCTGATATGTTTATGAGGGGCCATTTGTTTTCTTTTCCAGAATCCAGATGCCTTTTCATTATAATTTATTTGGATGGTTCTGTGCTTCTTTCTGATTCTGTTATCCATTTTTCAAGTAATTTACTTAGAATCATTTATATCTCCTCTGTGAACATCTTAATTTTCCTTGTTTTGTAATAGCTTTTTGATTTAGGCTGAAAAGGTATATGATGTCTAATTCTTGGTCTTGAAAATGAACTTTTGGTTACCTGGATGAGACTATGCTTTAAGCTCAGAGGGCTGTAGGCAATTACTTCAGCCTTGATTTTTCAGAGTGGCTTCTGACAAACATTGTTATTTTTTGTTTAATGTTGAAAATATTTCCAATCAACAAAACTACTTATAAATGTAGAAGAAAGGAGATAATTAAAACTTAGATCCGTCACAGTCTTTAATTTCCTTTACATCTCTGTGATGATGAAGGACTTGAAACCCGTTGTTATACTATTAGGGGGTGTTCTCTTTGATGGAAAGGAAAATGAGGGATAGGAAAAGGGTAGAAAATATTATCCGACAATGTAGTCCCTACTTTTTTATCTTGTATTTTCTATGATGGAAAGTAAAGTTTATAAAATATTATCACTACAAGTTGGGATAAAAATATTGTATGGATTTGAAGTGAAAAGGGAGCAAAAATAGTTGTGTGGGAAAACATTTCTTCCTTTTCCCACATTTTCCCTCAAAGAGAATGCCCCCTTAGTCTTCTTTCGAACTCTGAAATCTGTATATTGTTTTCATAATTGAGTTACACATGTATTAGAGCTGCCACTAGCTCAAATACAGTTTTTTCTTACAAATGGTCCTCTGTAAATCTATTTGTTTTTTCGTCCCTTTTCTGCTTGTGCCATGCTGCCTTGAGAATCTGAGTGGACTATCATTAGCTTGGAACTGGTTTGTATTTAGTTATTGTCTTTGATGCAATTACATTTGGGCAAGTATTATCATTAACTATTTCAGTGATGCCCATTATTGCAGTTGTTCTCATTCCTTTACTTTGTTTTCTTTCTTTGGATAAATTTAAATGAGATGTTTAAATACTTACACAAAATATTAAGGTTATAATTTGATTTAGGGGCATTGTTAAGCAACACTTTTGTCAAGCATATTCCTTTGCAGATCTAAAACGAATTTTTTCATGGAAGTTTCTTGGCCTGTCATTCAGTTGTAATATAATCATTTGTAGAAAACTAGGTGTTCTGTTGACGCCTTGGCTTTCTTCTAATGCAGGAAAATGGGGAGAGATGTTGTAGCTCTTCGTATTGATAAGAAGTCCAATATGGTCAATGATAAATCAAATGGTACCATCCGTGTTGCTCCAAAAGCAGCAGCAGAGAAATCTGGAAAAAATGATTTTGAGAAGAAGGATAATAATGCAAATGCTAGGCTTCCTGAGGCTTACGATGATAAACAAGATGTGCTAGCAGTGAAAAGTACCAATCATCAACCTGAGGAGAAGATAATTAAGGCTGATGCTCAGAAGTCTCTTGACAAAACGTCAGCCTCTCCAAAACCTGCATCAGGGTCTGCTGTGAATGCGACAACTGATGCAGACCTATTTGAGTCCCGAACTCCTAGTTTGGAGGATGATAAGCAAGGCTCACATGTACACTATGCTAATGGGGATGAAAGCAATGATTCTGGTGTAGAAGTTTCGCCCAAGCCTCGTGACTTACATTCTTCGGGATCAAAGAAATCACAGGTCATTTCAATATCTCTTCTCAGTTCTTTTTTTTTTTTTTTTTTCCTTTTTCCTCTCTCTTTTCTGTATCATGCTTTGTACTATGTTGTAAACTTCACCCAAATCATCTTTGATGTGGAGGATGTGGATGTCTAGACTTAATCAAGTGGTTTCAGATGGTTGTTTGCTTGGTGATTGACATGCTAGTCATTTTGATATGGCATAGAGTCTCTAGAAAGTATTGATGGTTGAATGTGTGCTGCACATAGTTATCGTAAATTCCATTCCATATAGTCTCTATAGTATGGCATAGCATTAACCATGTAATATTCTCGAAAATTTGATACATATGCTGTAGTAGTAAAGAGAATTGCCTTGTTGGTGTCAGAATATAATTCTATGTAAGAATAATATTGGTAGTGAAGATTCAACTTTGTTGCTGATGATGGCTGTTCCTATTCCAGCTGAATTCTCATTTGTCATCAAGCAAGCAAATGCCTCATTGCAAACTTCAAAACGATGAAGAAGATAATTGGTCCTTGGCTTCCTCGTATCCTACAGTAGAGTTTGTTTTTTGTTTGATCTTTATTGCTCCCCCCCCCCTCCACACCCACACACTTGTTTTTATTATTTTCTTTATCTTTCCTTCCATATTAGCAGTTAATTTGCTATGCTCTTGCCTTTTCGTTAGTTCCTTAACATTTGTAGTACTGCAACTTCTGTACGGATGAGAGTTACGGTTCCAGTTGCTCCGAAGTTCAATTGTGTAAACCGTTTAGAGAGGCGTAAGGAGGTACATTTCATGCTGAATGAAGTTTAGTGTCATAATGTCGCATAATTCTTTGCTTGTAATTTTTCCTGCACTCCCTCTCTTAGTTTTACACCAAGTTGGAAGAGAAGCACAAAGCCTTGGAGAAAGAGAAACTCGACTACGAAGCTAGAAACAAGGTACAATTTTCCTTGTCTATCATAGTAATCAGTTTTGCCAGTGGTATGTGGCCTTTTCCCAATAATATCCGATAACTGTATTCTTTCCTTTCATCCCACTTATCCAGGAATACTACAATTTAGTATTTTAAACCTATATCTGATTTTGTAGGAAGAAGAACAAGCAGCAATAAAGCAGCTTAGGAGGCACATGATGTACAAAGCAAATCCAGTTCCTAGCTTCTATCGCGAAGGTCCTCCACCCAAAGTTGAGCTAAAAAAGGTAACAAATGATATGCCTTTGCCTACGTAGGTACTTCTGTACATCTAGGACTGATTTAAAATGATTTTTCAAGCTCTAACTTGATATTCCATGGTGAATCATTTTGTTTCTTGCATGTTCTTACAAAATAGCTATTAGTGTTAAAAACATCCTTCTCTGAATAAAAATCCCTGTTTGACTGAATTTTTCATATACAGTTGCCTGTCACCCGTGCCAAATCACCAAACCTAAGCAGGAGAAAGAGCTGTGGTGATGCAATCACGTCGACTCCCGAGGACAAGGGATCTTGTGGAAGGCCAACTCGTCACAGTGTAGGTGTCTATAGAGAAGGCATGGCTACTCAGAAAAAGGCCTCCCCTATTACCCCGAAAAGTAGGGATCAAACTAGTATGCAAAAGTTAAATGGATCTAACAAAGCCAAGATTCCTCGTAAACAATCGAAAGAGACAAGTGAAACCTCTCAGACCAAAGAGCAGGAGAGTGCAGATGTTGCAGTTCAATCTTGAACTCGTTCTCGCATGGAGAATCCTCTTGAGTTTCCTTATGATTAATCAAAATGGTTATGCAAGGCACTTGGTGACCTGCAATGACTTGCCAACGGTGATGTCTGAATTCTGAGTTGTACATTTTATGTAATGTATAATGTCCTATGCTTATTACATACTACAACACATTTTGCTTGAGAATATTATCTACAACTTGTGATTTTGCTTTAGGTTGTCTGGTGTTAGTCATGGTATGGAGAGAGTAATTGGCTTAAAACTTCAGTACTATATTGGAGAGAATTTGTATTGTGACATAGCTTTGAATTAGATGGACTTTTGCAGTTAATGTATGTAACATTTTATATAGTCAGATGAATGTTCCAATGCGCACCATGGTACGTGTCGCACACTAGAACTCAAGTATCAAATTTTTCGAGTCTAAAGGTCATGAGTATGAGTCTTCTATAAAAATCTCAATGAAAAATCTCGACACTTAACAAAATAGAAGGTAACGACAACAAACACCACCACAGTCTTTACGTTTATCCATCACTGCACATCCTAAAAACTCAGTTCACTCCAAAGATAAATACATCTAACTCTGAATATATTACTACTATTGTTCTGGACCGTGTAACTACTTGGGGAAAAACTATCTAAACACCATCTCTCCAGTTTTGATGGCACAATTGTTATACCACACAGTGCTTCATTCACGTACAGTCTACATAAACTGTGTTGCCCTATATTCCTGTGAATGGCACGATCAGCACTCATAAGAATTGCTAATATGCCAATGAAACCATGAGATTCCTTCCAGCAGCCACGCGATAGCCTGTTGATGTCACGAGTATCTCATCAGAAAGTAGATAGGCTAGAACACTATATATCGAGAGACCAGACAAGAAGGGTAATAAGGGTTTGTATTCACAATTATTTTCTTCTGCTATGTCCCCAAATGTTACTAAAAACCAGACAACGGGATCACAACATGCTTCATCAATTGTCACATCATCACAGAGATTATTATCTCCCTCCTCCCAAGATAAGCAGAAATTCAAAACAAGAAGCAAAAACTAAAAACAGTCATAAGGATGGACTTATGCCTTCGCTTTTCTTGTTGGCAGGAAAATGTCAGCATTTTCACATTTATTCGCTTCTGTAGAATTCTTTTGCCATCCACCCAGCATACTAATGCATGATCTTTACCAGCCCAGAATAAAAAAAGGACAGTATTTTTCAAACTGCAGAAAAACAGCTAAACACGAGGGCAGAACAAAGAAGAAAGAAACAAGTATTGTTCAAACTGCAGAGGAACAGCTAAGCAGCAGATGTTTGATTTATTAAAACAAACATCTTGCATATCGAGCAGTCGTTGTTGAACAATGAAACATGCAGATGACTAAAATTCATAACTCCAATACAAACCAGATTCTCAAGTAAACTCCTGATGAACATAGAGAAAATTACAGAGAACCTAAGCAAACAAAATACATCATATTGAAATTTAAGATTCTTCGATAGGTTAGAGCTTATGCAATAAACTCCTCATTAAGGGATATGCTTGCTAATTTAAAGACTGGACACATATGACAAGTATAGAATATCTGGTAACACCGTAACAAGATAACAAGTATGCTAATAGCGGACTTTAACACATCATATGGAGTGCACACTTTGTGTGCTAGACTTTTTCAAATATTAGCAAGAATTTTAAAACTAATAAAAGGAACTTCCAACATTAAATGTTATAGAACCGTGAAATTTAGGTTATTCATCGAAAAACCAGCATAAAATATTAATATTAGGGAAATGTCCTTATAACCAGTGTTATTACAAGCAGCCTCCAATCTATTCATGAATTAATCTCTTAAGAACAAACAAAACAGGAGGAGAATCATGGAAATAAAGTAACAGAATCCTCAAACCCCAACAAAAACCAGGTCCCGTATCATCTTTTTGCCTGTCAAATCTTTTCGCAAAACAGAGCCCAAAAAATAAAAGTGAGAAGAAAACAACAATAAAGCACCACATGCAGGATAAGGAGAAAAGTTATGTAAGAGATAGTAATAAAATTGGAGGAAATTAGGAACATATTCTGCTGAATGTAGCTTTAAATATAGGCATCATTTTTTGTTTCTCATACTGATCTTTAAGCAGAATCCTGCCTAACATGGAGGAGGCAAAAGACCAAAGTGAATGTCTGATACAGATCAAGAATTTAATTCTTACATCAAAATTAGCATCCTCTACACATAGCAAGTCTAGAAAGAAACCTCAAACTTCAGAAATCTTACAGTTCCAAGCAAATTACTTATGGTTTCCACTTTGACGGTAGCTTCTTCATATTTTCTGTCTCAAAATCCATAAACTTCTCTGAAGGCATCCTCTTTCTTTTTAAGGGCATTCCTCCTGTGTCTTCTGCAAAATAATTGCAATTCCTTGAATGAAAGTGAGGAAGTATGATATCATAACTGCTTAGATATCTGTTAAGTAATATCCAAAGATAACACAAAAAAGCAACCCAAGACTACCACTGAATATGCACTCAGACCATTTTGAAATACTTCTACGGCCTTCTGTTATCTAATTGCATTCTCGACATCTAGAGAGTAATTTAAAACAGGATATATATAAATGTGGACACAAAAACGGATCTTCCACAACTCCAAAGGGATGTGACTAATTCACATAACAAGCAACACTTAGCCACGAAGGATCTTCCATAACTCTAAAGGATTACCAGCACAAGACCTTATTCCTCAGGCTACTTGATTGTTGATAAAGTTTGAAAATTGTATATATGAACATTGCCCATCATTACCAGTGTATCCATTACAAAATAATTAACATTTGCAATGATTTTTGAAACATCAATTTATTTTATAATGATCTGGATGACAGCAAAATTCACATTTAACTGAATTAGCAAAAAACCCAAAGTCTTACCTTCAAGGGGACTGGATTCATGATTTCTTAGATGACCATTTTGTCCCGCCTCCTCAGAAAGAGGAGATCCTGTCTCGCTAATTTCCCCCTCCTTTGAAGTACTTACAACAAGCCCATCCTCCGTCTCGGGAACATCAGGACATGGATCAGGGAGTAAGAAGCGTACTTCTTCCTGTGACATGTCTGAATCGCTGAAGACAGAATCTCCCTCTGCTGTCACAATATCAATGTCATCATCTTCGTTGATATCTAAATCTTTCACCTGAAACATATTAACATCTTAAGCCAGGACATCACAAAAAGATAAAAAAAACAAAAGCACTACTCACTTTTTCTGTTTCAGGCACTAAATCAAACTCATCTTCTCGTTCCACATACTCCTCATTTTCCTCAAGTTCTTTAAAATCTGGAGCAAATGCACTCCAGTTCTCAGTATAATCCTTTGCCCAGATATAAACCAAGCCCGTCAAGGAAACAGAAACAACCAACGGTTTAACAGGATGCCAAGTCAAATCTATTACTGCTTCTTTTGGACCCTCAAGAATTTTTACAAGATGTCCAGCCCTGTCCCATATATATATCTTATGCTCTCCTTTGCTAGCGGAACCTCCAACAACCCACTCTCCATCACCACTAAAGCAAGGTGCTTTCCAATGCACTCTGGTGATCGAATCCTGAAACTCTCGGAAAAGAGCCAGTGACCTTGATCCTGCAGATTTCAGTTTTTCACCTTCAACTTGCTCAGAAAATTCATGGTTCGCATTCTCCAGAGCTTCAAGCCCACCTTTCAACGGCAAAAGGTTTTCATAGATTCTGATAGTTCTGTCATTTGAGTTTGTCAGAAGATACTGTCCACTTCTGCTAAATACAATATTCTTTATCACAGCACTCCCTGGTATAGAAACTATACCACGTATTTTGATGCTTATACTATCGATAATTAAAATCTCTCCTTTGGAATTTCCCACATACACCAAATCCCCATACTTGTTGAAGCACGCAGCAGTAGGTGTAAAGGGAGCAGATCCATCAGAAAATTTATTACGTGGTGGAGCGGTAGCACCATTTTCTGTATCAGATAATGACACAGGAAGCACAATTGTGGCTTCTGTAAGCAAATCGACAATCATGGGCGCTGATGACAGAGGACAAGCTAAGCAAATAGATGGAGTTGATGAACCAGGATGGAGCCGAGCTTGCAAAGCCGTTTGTTGTAGGACTGTTCGAGCTATTCTCTCTCCTTTGACAACATCCCAAAGAATCAACGACTTATCTGCAGCTGATACTAGTATGCGATGGCCATACTTGGACCAACAAACACTTGTTATTGCAGCAACACAGTCCTTGTCTTTGAATTCTTTAGCAACGCCTCTGGTTTCAAAATCCCATATGATACAACTTCCATCAGAGCACCCAGCTAGCCAGACAAAATTGCATAGTAAACAAATAGTAGAGTTAAAATGGTGGTAGCTTGCAATTGAACACATAAAGTAACAGTATAAAGAGAGATTTCTAACATGCTTCAAGACCACAAAGGGTAAGAAAGGGACAAGAAAGACAAGAATGGCCAATAATTTGCTAACTTTGTTAGGCAAAACGGTTGGAAGTTTAGAGTTCAACATGGAGAAGTTTTTATCAATAGTAAAATACAATAATCACGTTTACCATCTACCACAATTGCTCACATTGATCAATGCATCTCTTGCATCATGGGAAACAAGCTATAAGTTTTTCTTCGCATCTTAACCTCCAGAACCTGAAGATTTTGCTAATTTGAGTAGGTTTCAAGTAGAAGTAAGGGTCTTCACCTCAAACCAATAACAATGAATGACGCACTCCTTAAGCATTCCAAGACAAGTAAAAAATATATAGCTAAGAAGCATATTCATTGTGATTTGGATATTTCCCACTGTTTTATGGCGCATCCATTAACTTACTATGATTCTACGACAAAACATGACATCCGTCTGTATCAAAATCTCCACTTTCCGGCTTCCAAGTGTCTCTCACATACAGATCGAAGAGAAAGTCAACTTTTAGTTATGAACGAATTATGCTAATCCTATGGTACGTTACATGGCAGAACCTGAACACATTTCACAGAAGAACCTAATAAAGGCATTACATTTGGAAACATATAGAGGTCACAGAAGAGATCGAACCATGAAAGAAAAAACATCAAGAAACAAAAAGCTATCATCAAAAGCATACAGATAATACGCACAGCTAAAATCAAGTTAAAGAGCTCAATTTTCCACAAGCAGTAATGTGACAGGATAAAATAGTACTGTAGAAATACAGGAAACTTCCAAGTACAAACTCGAAACAAAACATTACAACAAAATAGTACCAGCAAGAAGGTTTCCACGGCGATTGAAAGCGATACATTTCATAACTCCATGTTCCAAATACTCCTCTATCACTTCTGGAAAATCACCCTGTAGCGGGTCTGCATGCACCCCAAATAAACGTTTATAAAACAAGTAATGGAGCAAAGCAGTCCCCCCCCCCCCCCAAAAAAAAAAGAAAAAAGAAAAAAAGAACAAGGATGAGATAGAGAGAGAGTAGGAAGAAGAAGAAACTTCAAAAAAACAAGTAAAAGAACAAGATACGGTAGGATGCAATCCGCTATATATAACATCCAAAAAAAATTGAAAAGGAAAGATGATTACCAATAATGGGGGCGTTCATGATGCACCAAAAGCTTAAATTTGCTTTCAGAGTTGAAACCAAATAAGAATTTGCTCTCAGCTATACGCACCCATGAAGAGTTGCAGAGAATTGAGGAGAAGGAGCGGCAAACAGGTTTTGTAGTCTGGAAATCAGATTTTGGGCAAATTTTGGAATTGTGATTTAGCGGAGATATGTATATCGGCCAAAATTTAAGCAGTCTCTTAATACCGACCGGTTCGACCAGTCAAATCGGGAAAGATCATTACACCGGTCCGGTTAATACTTCAAGCCTGAAAAGCCATTGACCCGTAGATTAATTAGGAAAATCGGGTTGAGCCGGGTGACTTGGGGCCACCCTCTTTTAATATAATTATACTCATTTTCAAAATATTAATTCATATCAAAATTTTAAATAGTTTTTTTTATATCAATTATATGAATAAATATATAGTATAATAATGTGTATATAAATACTACTCCCTCCATTTCACTTAAAATGACACATTTCAATAGTGGTTTTTCTGGCACGCTTTTCCATGCTTCTCGTTGATGGGTTTTAAGATGGATTTTTGAAGAATTCTTTCTTTTACGGGATACCAGTCGTAGTATCCCGTAAAAGAAAGAATTATTCAAAAATCCATCTTAAAACCCATCAACGAGAAGCTTGGAAAAGTGTGCCAGAAAAGGCAAAAAAGAAAAGTGTCATTTTATATGAAATGAAGGGAGTATTTGTTACTGTAAGCGATGAAGTTTGAAATAATTTTTTTATATATTTATTTATTAAACGGTTGAAATCAGTTCAATCAATTGAACCCTGATCCAAAGGCCACGCTGGCTCAACCTCCGGGTCAGGTTTTTATTTTTATTTTAATAAACACCCTGAGAGGAACCTGTATATAACTCGAACAAAAATCATATAGCGTCTGATGGAGATAACACTAAAACTGAGTGTTATCCCCAACATAAACCGAAAAAAAAAACCATCGGAATTGGATCAACAGTCGATCCATTTTTCGACACATAACAGGAAAGACAAAGAATGAACAAATACAATGATCATGGCCCAAAAGTGACCATATCAGAAAACTAATAAGAGAGCCTATCAAAATGTTGGGAGACCAAAAATAACTAATTATACTACTAACTATATCGGAACCTGAAGTTCTCGGATATCCTAATTGATCCATCCGAATAAGCTCCAAATAGTAACGAGGAGCGCTAACAGCATCAAAGAAAGCCATAGCGTCGGTCTAAGAACCCTGACATGCCATGAAATCAGCAGGGCGATTCTCTTCCCTATGTATGTGTGAAAAAGGAACTTGAATCCCCTGTAGACGAATGTGTGCATGAGATGACGGATGTCTGCAGAACCATGCTTTCCAGAAGCAAGTAAGGTGACGATCGCCACTAATCATGAAAATGCAAAGATAGAAAGCATGTTTGACATATCGTTTAAATTCAAAGTTTTTAAAACTTATAGGTAAAAATGCAAATAAATACACCAAATACGTCCGACATATCGTTTAGGTAATGAACTTTCAATTTTTTTTGTAAATATATCAACTTTGGTCTGTGTTCAATTTTTCCATAATTTATAATTTTCCCCCAATTGAATCTAACATGGCAGTCAGAATTTTACACATAGACTTGTCGTCCGGTGACCTGAGAATTAAACTACGTCGTTTTAATTTATATTTTTTCAAATTTAAAATGAATATCATTATCATTAATTATATATAAAAAAAAATAATCTGAATTTTCAACGACCAACATCGCGTCGCGGTGCCTATGGTGGCGCCACTCCTCCATCTCCCTCTCCCCCCTATGTGGCGCACCGCCTCCACCAACACAGCGTCGCCGCGCAAGCTGGTCCATCACGGGTTTGTCCACGCTGCCGCCACCTTCTCCGGCGTCTCAAAGAGCCACCCTTCACGCCAACGTCTCCAAATTGGATTAATTGGGTGTGGATGGGAGTGGTGGTCTTTCTTCTTTTACCAATTAGAAATGATTTAATTTTTTATATTTGATTTTCGAATTAATCAATTGGATGGGTGAATGAGATTTTGATAAAGATGGTGGTTGCAAAAAAGAAGAGGTGGTGGATGAGGGGAGAGCATGGTGGCGCGGAGAGCATGGTAGCTACAAGCCTACAAGAATAGGAAGAGTAATTGCAGTTGACAGCTTGACGGGGAGATTGTAGGGGAGAGAGAAGAAAGGGAGAGAAGTTCGGGTGAGAGAGATCGGCTGGAGAGAGAAGAAAGGTAGAGAGAGATGATTATTCAATTTTTAATTTACATAAACATAATTACGTGGACGCTTACTTGTAATATAAAAGTAACGTGGAAGCTAGGTGGACGATATGTCTGGTTTCAATTTAGCCGAAAATTGAATTGATGAAAAATTTGAACACGGACCAAAGTTGGTGTATTTACAGGAATTTTTTTTTTTTTTTGAAAGTTCGCTACCCAAACGGTATATCAGACATAATTGGTGTATTTATTTGCATTTTTACGAAATTTATAAGATAAAAATTCATGAAAATGATAACAACTACAGTACAAATTAAAATTCAAAAATATGATACATATTGTAGTGGGCAAAATTCCATGTAGGTCTTGCAACGAGTCACGAGTGCATACACGTGTATAGGAGATGAATATATGTATATTGCCATATTACAACTTTTTTACTTTAACTGCTTCTTCAATGTATAATGCACTAACAATGAGCAGTTGGTCAAAAATGACAAGCTCACATATGATACGATGGCGTTAAAACAATGTAGAAACTAGTGAATGATACGCTGATTACTTGGGGACGTTCTTCGGTGCAAATTTTTACACAACAAACTCTTCGGTCAACCCACCACGTGTCCATCTTGGATTTTGTTAAAACTGCTTTTCTTTTGCTTTTTTATAGTAGTTTTGCAGGCAATGTCATTTTGGTGGATTCCATAGGTAGATCTACCCCCCCCCCCCACCCAAAACCCCGGCCCTAGCCTTAACGTAACCCACAAATTGTTTATGTTAGGATTGATTATTTATTTTTTTTCGGTGCTAAAAAAAAAAACTTAGGATTTTTTTTTATTAATATTTAATGGATTCATTCTCACTGTTCTTTAAAGATGTAGAATAATGAATTGCAGATTAAATTTATTTATGTAATGGAAAAAGAAAAGGTTCCTAGCAATGAAGTAATTTTTTTCAAACAACTAATTGCAATTATTATCAAGTACTCCCTCCATTTTTTCTGAAGTGGTTCACTTATATTCAATATGTAAGGTTTAAATTATAAAAGTGAGTCACTTCAGAAAAAATAGAGGGAGTAATTTTTCCTTTTTGCCCAGATTTTTCAAAAAATTGAAATATCCTTTTAATGCAACCTAATATAAGAAACTAAAAATATTTAGAATGCGTTTTAATAATTAACTAAGCAAATAAAAATACTTTCGTTATTATGAAATTGGAGGGAAAGTGACTCCAACAATTACAATTGAGCATTAAATGCTTGATAAGACATTTTTAAAGTAAAAAAAAAAAAGAAAAAAAAAAGGAACAACAACCACTATCTTCATCTAGCTTCAAAGGTTTCTTCTTTGGAAGCCTCTATGCGGAGATAGTCCTAAAATTCACTCACCATAAGAATCTGCCATGTGTACATTTTTTCATTTTTTAATAAAGTAGCTGAACCGGTTCACTAAAACCCGATTTGTGAAGGCTCCGTTAACAGAAACCGGAAGGCATTAACTTGTGTCAGAATAGGATCTGATTACCTAGGATGTAGCCTTTTGGGTAAGACTTAAGCTCGGTTTATTATTGGTGAACGTTTTGATATATTTGTAATAACAATATCTTTATCGCCTAAATTCATATCGATACTTATATCATAATTCTTTGTAATAAATAATCGTTATGTTATCTTAATCGTATTTACTGATATTTGTAATTTATTTTGTAGATAATAAGGTTTGAAGGTTCCAAAAAATTTTGTATATTAGTTCTAAAAGGTCTGACTGTGGAAAGATTAGGGATTTAGAAGCGCATGTCTCGATGGAAGGTAGCAGGTAAAATCTAGATGAAATTACTAATTTGTTCATCTCTAAGATGTAATCTGGAAGCGCCATGTGGATTCCTCCCTATTCTACCCTCTTCATCAACAGCCCTTAATTGAAACTGATAATATGTAGAGAAGAGAAAAGCTTTTAGCTTCCCATTTTCTCTATCTCTGTAGCTCCTTGCTCGCGTCCATCGCCCGAAGCTTCTTGCCGCCGACTACTTCACGCTCATCAATGAGTGTCGAGTATTGCTCCTCCAAGGTTCCGTTGGAAGAAGGTAAGTGAGCATTCAACCATTACGTCCGAAATCGATGTTATGTATGCATTTATTTTTATTTATCTCCACATGAATAGGCTTGTTTGTCTATTTGTATATATTGCACATTTAATTCCGAGCATCTTGCAAAATTAATTTGGGCTTGTTGAGCATCTCTGTTGCTTCGATGAGAAGTTAGAAAACACTACTACTATTATTTTCTCAGTTGCATTGCACTAATTGAAACATGTATATTATTCCCTCCGTTCACGATCTTTAGACCATTTTTTGCACATGTTTCCACGCGTCTTGATGATGTTTTTTTAAAGAATTTTTTCTTAAAAAAATAATTTTATAACCCGAGATCTCTAGCTCTTCACTTATTTCTAGGGTCAGTTCAGAAGAGCATTATCTCACAACGTCCTATCAATACGTTCCACTGTACCAGCATAACTAGTAATTGAGACTCACTACTACCGTTACTGCTGCAGTTAAAACTAATAGCTTTGCCCGAGCTATCTTGACTGTGATATTATTTATATCTCATTATTATTATCAATATACGTGATCTCCTGACACCCGAGCCGTCTATGTGATCTAAAACATGAGATAATGGGCTTATTCTTACTTAACTATATTCTTTCAGAGAGGAGATTGTAAATAGTTGAACAAATGCTGTATACTCTAAAACAACAGTTTTGCTTTAGTTATACAACCTCAACAGTAATGTGTGAGCTTCTTCTTATGAACCAACATATAATGGCCGAGCTTCTGAAAGGGTTTTTGAATGAGATCAAGCAAACCTTCTCTAATAATGGGAAGTCTATTGGCACCCCAACCCATGGTGGAGGCCACGCCAGTGATCCACTAAGAACTCCAATCGCTTCTCCCGTCGGGTGGCCATGTAAGCGCACACCTAAGTCTATCCAGCCATCAACGAAAAGAACGAGTAGCGTTGCAAAGTGGAACCAGACGAAGGCAATGGTTAAGCCTAGATATGATCCTAATTTCCCACTCTACTACTACCGAGCAATCTCCAAGTTTGAGGAATGGTTCATGAAGGGCCCATCGTCGAAACCTAATCGGTAATTATAATGAAATGTCAAATGATTAGTGATCTCCATGCAACTATTAACTTAATTTAAATCATTTCCCAATTAAAATACTTTATTTATTGCATTGACAACCTTCTAATATAAGGCTTGCTTCTAAGGCCATTGGTTTGATTTTCTATGGAGCAAGTATGGTTTCCTTACTCATCAGGTGATCTCGCATTGCACCTCAATTTACTTATAATAATAAGTATCTATTATAAGAATGCTCACTCTTTTAGCTATAAAAGTGTTAATCCTACTACTAATAATTGTTGAATAAATTGGAAACTGTAACTTATTGGTAGCACATCGATATTCTCACTACTCTACTTGCAAATGAGCACGATCTCAATATTAATTAGGGGTGCCGGCCTCAAATAGATATGGCTTGAAATGGAGACTTGGGTACTAGTGATCCCCTATTTCCTAATCTCAATAAAACCTATTAAACATGTTAACATTGTTTAACTATTTTATGATTGTAAATAAATACATTATCATAGGATATGTTGTCCAAGCTTGACTTTGATCGTAAGATGCAGGGCATAAATTTGTTATTTTGTTTGTGATCACGATTGGCACCGTGTGCAACCTAACTAGGTAAATCTCAATAGAATTTCTCTATGTCCGAATCGAGCTACTCATCGTCATAAGAGGATCAAGGATAAATGGACGAACATAGAAGAAACGGATGATTGCTTAGCTTGCGACGCAAACAGAGAGGCTGAATTCGTGCGATATCTATTAGTACTCAATTGAATGTATTTAGCGAGTTAATCTAGGGATCTACTCTACTATTAGATAAAAGCAACTATTTATGTATGAAAAACATGTCATTTTGAATGGTTAGAAAAGTTGACATCGTGCAATTAGTTTGATAGATTTAATGTTTGTGTGTTTCTGTTTGTAACGACCTAAACCCGGGGCTATGCAAATTTATAATTAAATGGTGGGTTTAGGGATGCCACTCGAATAATGACATTATTAAATATTTAAAATAGGACCTTGAACACATTGAATACCCGTGTTTCCAATGTGTGAAGACATTGTGACGCGTGTCATAAACTTGAAATAGAGTAATCAAGAACCCAATAGTAGTTGAGTATTTGAGAAGTGATTATTCAATAAAATAAGAGAAGACAGTCGATATCCAAACATGCATAGCAAGTCAAATTGTTCAAGCGAAAGTTGAGGAAATAGATAAGGGGTCATTATTATAACAAGAGTTTCCAAATCATGTTTTGGAATTTATTACAAGGAGAAACAATCCATGAGCTAGTCACCCCTCTTGCAAGCTCGTCCCCACCTCCGGTCCTTAACCTGAAAACATTTGAAAAGAATTTTAGGCGGAGTACTAGTGCGCTCAGTGGGTTTCGCTTGCCCCTTTGTCAGTGAAAAAACATAAAACTTTACTTGGAAGATCATGAATGTCCATCATCATATAACGTAGGAGTTTTAAAAAGGAAAGTCTCACCCTACGTATATGCAAAAATACTTTGTTTACCCTTAAAGTACATAGATACTTGCGCGCGCTTCGCTTATATGCCATACAACCATAATTGGAGACCTGACCGAGTCTTCCCAACATGGACTTAAGTGCACTAACCTTGGTCTAATCAACCAAGGCTCAATTGTTCATCGACATTTCGTCGCATCGTATGAGCGCCATAAGACATGAAAGCTTTTGACATGCATAATCATAATTTCATACATATATACATAGGAGCTTACTAGCTCAAAAATACCGTACTGAAAATAGAAACCCACCTCGTTAGATCACGTCTCAAGAGGATCCGATTTGGTTGTTGGCACACAACCTCCTTTACTTGCCCTACAAGAATATTTTAAGGGCTAAGCTTCCATATAACATTCAAATGACATCTAAGCCTCTAGGCTCTATAGTTCCCTACTCCCCCATCTTAAAGCAAATATATGCTTGATATCATACTATCACATATAGTAGTCACATATATGTTCACATACGTAAAGTTCACATGTAATATATTCATGCTTATGCAATAACCGTTAACGAACCAAATAGACACTCATGCATTTCATTATTCTTTTACAAGAGTCTCACATTTTTAGAACGACATAAACAACTCTCTTAAAGAGAAATAACCAAAACATAATCTAAAACAAAGAGCTTTATTTTTATAAGACGTACATTCATTTTCAACAAAAGAGTGTTATATAACAAAAATAATGTATCTTAAAAGAATAGGAAACAATCCAACACTAAGAATGTATCAAAAATCAACTTAGTTTCTTCAACCCAAATGTTCTTCAAGAGGTTTGATAAATTTTAATTGAAAAGAAGGTGTTTCATGAAAAGCTGAAAATCAGTGGTAAATTTAATTCTAGTATGCGGAAAAAAATAGTTAAAATACTCAGAAAATTCTGAAATGTAACAGACACACTCTAAACATTCAGAATAAAAACTCCGAAAAATTTCATAATTTTTGAACAAGTATTTATATCTAAAACGCATTTTACAAAATCGTGCAAGTGTGTTGTTCCAATTAAATTCTGCTGCGCAAGTAAGTTTAAAAGATCATTGTGCATAATCGATTTATCAAATGAGTCCCATATTTTAAAACAATATAGATGACACACCGAAGTTGCATGAAAAAGAAATAATTTCCAGAAAAAGTTGATTTTAAAAATAATTAAAAATCATAGAAGTTCATTCTCAGAATCTGTGACAGATTGACATATCGCAAGGAGATGTCATTTTCGTCAATAAAAACTCATCTTAAAATCATGAAAAAATTCACACATCATCCTAACACCATATAGTTACTACCATAAAAATATCTTATCAAAATAACCACTATAAGTTTGCATAAATTTTTTGAAATGCTCACAAGTCACAGATTTTGGCAGATTCTCATACATTTCAAATACATAGATCTTATCAACATATTCTCAACACCAATAACCAAATGACTTGTTCATATAACAAAACACATATAAGGCCATCATATAACTCATGGATAAAGAGATTCATGAAGGAAAAATCGTTCAAGAAACACTTGCCCCCAAAACTATCAAGAAGAGGTTAGATCATGGCTACCTTGAAGAGATTGAAGCAAAACACAAGAGATCCTCCTCCTATCCACTTAGATCTGAACTATGGAGCTTTGGTACTGTAGAGAACATTGAAAATGAGCAAATGGAACAATGGAGTGCAAAATGAAGCATGAGGAAGAGGGAAAAAGGAGAAAATGAATAACCATGGATTTTCCTCACCTTTCAACAATAAATGGGCTTGTTTGATCAAAGAACACAAGATCTCTTCTTCTTGCTTGAGGCAAAAATGTGGGTAAGTGATAAAGAGAAGAGGAGAGGAGTTTAGTGTGTCTAGGGTAGTGAAAGAGTGCTCATGAATGTTGCTTTTAATGGAGAACTTGAATGGCTTGCATGGAAAATGAAGAAAGGTTTAATGATGGAGTTATGCCTCTTGGCCTCCCAATTCAAATATGACACATGTCAAATGTATCTTCAAGAAGATCATCCTCAAATCTTTAGGAGTAATCATTAGATATATTAGTATAATCCTAGGCTAGTTAGTTAGGATTTTATTCTCTCCTACACTTGACACTTGGCACACATGCACAAATACTAAAATAATAATAATAATAATAATAATATATGTAATTATATATATTATATAAATATATTTTTTCAATAGTATCATGCATGCTCAAATTTCATATTCACATATGTAGCATAAGTGAATAATTCAAGCAATCAACTAAGTAATAATCATATCAAATATAATAAATTAATGCATAGATAAATTCATGCTCAAAATAAACATTTATAAAGCCAATCATGGGGAGTGGAACTATAGTGCTCTAGGTTATGAGCCCGTAATTGCTATTAGCGAAAATTCGGGGTGTTACACTGTTCTATCCCCTGTTCTCAGTTATCGCGTAGAGTGAGCATTCACGCATTATCAAAATGCATCTAGCCTCGACGTTCCCCTTACCTCTTAGATTTTTTCGACCAAATTTTCTGTTATTTAATAAATCTGGCCTATTAGTATTCCTTTGATAACTTGTTACATTTATCCTAAACCCTAAAGATCCTGACCGAAAATGAAAAAAGTAAGATTTATTTGCTTCTCTGAAATGATAATAATAGTTTTAACTTTATTCATGCATTAAATAAAACCTTCACACTTAACATTGCAAAAATGTGCATGTATTAATATCAAGTGATGACCAAACATGCAAGTCACTTTTAAAGAGATGGAACGAGAAAATTTGTTGTAATGTTCATCGGTTTAGGCCCGGTTCATGCTCTAATTTTCCTTTTTGATGGTCAACTTTCAAGCACAGTTTTCATCGGGTCGATTACATCGCAGCGGAGAAAATTAATTATTGGAAAGTTTTCCTATTGGATTATTCCAAGTTAGTTAGCCCCGGAGAAAGAACTATTGGGCCCAACTTTTTTCCAGGTGGGCCCAACTTTCTTCCAGGCTTGGGGTTTATCAGATAAAGTAATTGGACTTTTTACAGTGGTGGGCCTTCACATTTTTGGCCATGCAATCACTATACTAAATTTTAAAGAAATGAATTATGAATTGAAAATACTTGTAAAATTACTAATCGTATGCCTTAATTGCACGAATAGCAATAAGATATGAACAAAGTCAAAAGCCATTGTAATTGATGAAATCCAACCTAGTTTGGAAAAATAAATAAAAATATGACAATTCATTACAAAAACCATACCATTCATATTACTCTCCTTCTGCCCACTTGTATAGCTTAGCACAATAACTTTTGCGACAAATGCCACAACGCCATGTATCAATCCGTTTCAATGGAATGTCGCAGGTGATACACTCCAAAAATTTGATGTACAATATCCCACACGAGTGAATATTCGTCTGTTTTGGCATGTCTTCTTTTATAACGATATCCCAAACCTCTCTCAACGGATTTCCTGCAAATCGCTTCCCTCAAATATTGTGAAATTTTAATGCCTTGGGAACATTTTTGGCTAGCTCTTGGAAATAAGAACAAATTGTCGCACTTGCTGTGCTCATAGAATCATACACCACCACCTATTGTAGCTCGAATGAAATTTGGAATAAGACTCAATGGTTCTTCTCTACATTGCCGCGCCCAAACACTTCTGAGACCAGCTCCCATGAAAATCTACCTGAAAGTGCTTTTTTCCTTCAATGTATGGTTTCATTGTGTAAGCTTTGAATTTGTTAGAGAGTAGTGCATTCTGAAAAAGTTATAACTATTAGCCAAAATTCAATATATGAGAGGATCATAGTATTGGATTTAAAATAGCAATGATAGGAGATTGATTGGAACGTACCACAATCGACATATCGATGACAGTCTGATTTCTTTTTCTGCCTGTCCCCTCTTCACCAAAGTTGATGGACGTCAGGCTCAACAGTGCACCGATATGCTAAGAAAATCACAAAAGTCACAAGCAAGTTTCAAACTAAGTGATTTGAGCGAATGATAGAAATATATAAACTCACATAATTGTAAAGGTATTCCCTCCCGCTTGATAGGATTTGCATGAAGTCATAGTTTGCCCACCGTGGATTATCTCTGGGCAGTTTTAGGTTCATGCAACCTTTTCCGATCATATTATCCTTTGCAAGTTGTATCCACTTCTTGCATGGTTCAAAATTTGCATGTCTCCACCCAAACTCCAACACATCGTATTCATTACTGGGGTTTGCAGGTAGATGTAAAGTAGAGAGATTGGCCATGCCCTTCGCACACCTAGTAACAAGTTACGACTCTATCCAAAGAACTCTCAGAATTTATAGGGCTTTTCCCAACACAGAATGGATCGGAAGAAGCATGACGAACATCATGTCTCATCAAAATAGCATCATCACTCGATAAATCCTTCCAGTCATCTTCTTTATGAGGAGATAAATCAACATTGATTTTGTCCACAACATCCACATTAACAAAGGCCTCTTTTTCAGGCGGATTGTGTGCAAATTCTCTCCTGTTCACAGCCGACTGACCTAATAATTTATTGAGTTTTTCATCCATTTCTTCCAATCGCTTATTCACCCTACCTTCAAATGCTTTGACATTGGTCCTAACTTGCTCTAAAGCTTCAAGAATTGCAGCCTACACAAACAAAACAAAACAAAAAAAAAAGAAAAAAAATTAGAATTAAATTTCAATACACTAACTAAGTCCTTCGCTGAATGATGAAATATTTTTGGTGAAAATCTATAAACTTTGTGTTTTACCTTCAAGGATGCTAGCATAGGTGCACCATCACCGTTAGTTATATTGACTTCGTCATTTTTAGCCTCACCTTTTATTTACTTCTTATTGTGGTATGAAGATCTAATGACATTGACATCCCCATCGTTATTCAGCTTTATCTTCTCTCTAGGAACCTCTTGATTGGCGCTGGGCTAGCTAGCCTCATGGATTCATCCACTCTGAGATTATCAAGCATTTGTTTCTCAACCGCCATAGGAGTAATTAACCCCTTTAATAAATTATTGGAACACACATTCACAGAAAAATTCAGTTTCACTTGCTACATCGAAAGGAAAGGAATGCCAAACTTAGTTCCAAATTTACCGGATTGTAAGCGGAGCTCGGAAGAAAAAACTCGTATAACTCATGATAGCTGGACTTCTTATCAGCACTCCATATAAGAATTCTCGCTGGATGACAAATTGCAGGGACAATTTTAATGACATAATAGTTTGCAATTGCTGGATTAACCTCGAAAGCCCAAACTTGTAGAACATCCACAAATCTAGGGGCCTCACATTTTCTATCTTTTGTTCCATTGTCCAAGGAAGATATAACCTTTTTCGCTTGGTAGGTTCTACTAACAAGGTTTTCGTATGCAGCCCATCCCCCAGGGAACGCTTTGAAACTCTCTAAGTTGTCTATTAGATGCATGAATCTAAGGGGAATGCGTGATTCTAATCTACCATCCATTAGAACTACACCATAAACAATGAACAAGTACGCCAACTTTGGGGCCAAAATAGAGTTTGGGTCCCACTTACACTCCCTATCAAATTCACTCTTTATCTCCCTAAAGTAAACAAAATTTGTACTATGGAATATTTCATTGTGGAAATCTGATGAAGGTGGTGTTTCCATAGGTCCTCCTATATTAAAACCACTAACCAAATCAAAGTCAACGGGTCCAATCAACAATAGAACTCCCAATTTCAAATTACAAACACATTTGAAGCTTGGAAATACTTTGAATCCTTGAACACATGAAATAAATGACCAAAGGGAGATTATGTAACATCATTCATATTAACAGACCCTAGTTCATGCTTTACATGCTTCAACAATTTGTATAAGTAATACCTCTTTGACACCTTAACACCTGATTAATTCGTCGTTGATTTATTGGTAACACAAAAAAACCACTTCGTTAAATCATATAGGGTTCCAAAATACAAATTCCATCTACCTAAATTCAAGCAGAAAGAATATTTCTTCCAAATCATACTGCACTTTCCCAAATCACACTCAAAAGAACATAAAAACTTCACAAATATGAATAAACAGTGATAACATCCATAAATGACACGGAAAAGGAATCAACATATATTTTACAATTAAACTAAGCAAAATCTGCAATTCAAGTCTCAGGAATAATATGATGAACCTCGGTCGGAACCACTAGGTCTCCCCATTACTGAAAAGCTTCAGACTTAATCTAGGGCCCGAATGGGAAAGATTTCCGGGCATCGCCACGAACTTGATTTCCAGAATGAGTTATTGTTCAATTTGAGAGAGATTTTGAGAGTGAGTTTGTTGTTCAGTTTGAAATACAATTAAAATGATAAAACTTATTGAGGGTTTTTTCAAAATTAATACGCTGAACTCTTGAGGATTTTGATAGGACGGCTCCTCAAGTTTGCAATGTAATTAACGAAACACAAGTTTTAATCAAACAACTTATAAACTGTAAAACGATTATTATGAATATAGGTGATATCGATTTACGACTTAGCGATATAAACTCTACACCATGCTATAGAACCCTAAGCTGCAGGCTCTCCCTGACACAAAAGATGACATATTTTTTTTAACGTCTGTTACAAATAAACCGGGTCCGACCGGCATCACTGGTCTAAATCGCTCTGAAGCTGATCTGCCCCAGCGGATATTAACTAGACATGTGTCATGATATTGTGGTCGGTGAATTTTAGGACTATTTCCAATAGGAATTTGCCTTCTTCTTTGTTATTTTTTGTTTCCTTGGTACATTGTCGGGAATAAAAAAATCATGTTTGACCTCATAAGCTTGAGAAAAATGGGGGCAAATGAGCTCCCTAAGAAGAAGATGAAGTTGGATGACAGCGAATGTTAGTTTTGTTAATGTATTTATTTTATGGTCCAAATGTTGGTAGGTATTGAATATTCATTCCGCCACCATTAATGGCGTAGCTCCATTTGTACAAACTTTGGCTCTTTTTTTTATCTTTTAAGGTTAAAATACCATTTTAAAAGATTATGCCATGTCAATCTACTTTGTATTTGAATTTTAGTATTGTGTTTGACCTAGAAATAGTGGATTGGTGGTCCAGTGGAGTGGTCGATGGTGATTTTTTGTTTTTAATTTTTTTTCTAGTGAAGAAGTTTTATTTGTCCAAGTATGTTGACTATATACTTAAATTTTACCGCCATTTAATTTAGGATCGACTATTCTATTAGGGGACTTCATTTTGTAATGTCCTGCCCCCAAGGGCATGTGAAAATGTCACTCGGGAGCAAGTTGCTACAGGTGGAATGCTAAAGGGCTGATGGATAAGCAGCTTACTATTGCTTTATGAAGGGATTTGGTTAATTGAAGATGGAAGCTACATTACTGAATGATTTTAAAGATTAAAAGTGGAGTGTGAGAGAGCTAAGGAGGAATGATCAAAGAATGAAAGAGGGGGTAAGCACTTTAATTACAATCGACACTTAGAATTATTTGACCTTAAGGAGTAATGATAATAAATAATGAAAGAATGGTTAAGAGCAACTTGAACTACAACATACTTATACTTTACATTGTTAACTGACTTGATTATATTGATAACATCATGATATTTACTTATCTGATCTCTTAACTGATATCTTAATCCGATTGTGGAAGCATATGTGTGACACATGTATGGAGACACATGTCACGGGGCTATAACCATAACATCCCAAATCCTTGGCTTGCCTCACTTTTATCCCTTCATTTCCAGTTAACCTGCACGTTTAGAAATACGTATAGGGCGTAAGTACATTGATTGTACTTAGTGAGCTTGTCATCAAAAGCAATGCCACTTAGGGCTATACAAATAAACTTGCCCATTTTAAGCAAACTCGGGGGTTTTAGAAAAGAACCTGAGTTACATTTTGAAATCAACATTACATGCTCTTAACATTCTACATGATCATGCTTTAACATATGCTCGCGTGAATTAAACATGACGTACCGAAGTCTACAGTTAAGAGTTGTGTTGAGAGGTTGGCTAGCCTCTCGAGCACCTTACCATTCTTGTGCGCACACCCCACTAACATCTCAATTCAAAAGGGCCGATATCGTTCATCTTTTTGTAGACTGGTAATGCATGATAAAAACTTGGCAAGTTTAACTTCATAAATTTATGCATAACTTGAAAATCATGACATGAGCTTTTAGTAAAAACATTTTCATATTTAGGAAAGTAAAGCTCACTCGTTAGCAGGCACATGCAACTAAGCTAGCAAACAATCTTTAGCTCTCCTTGTCGCCTTGTCTCCGAAGCTAGCAACCTATTCACATATAATACATTAATACTAGTTCATAAACATTTAGCTTACATATTGAACCCCCTAATGTTTAGATGTACTTGTACTTATACTTGTTAACTTAGCCTCATCTTGATTCATCAACCCTCGTATACTTATACCTCATTAGGGTAGGTATCAAATGGATGATAAGAAGCTATTGAATAACAAGTGTGAGGGTTCACGGTTAATCAATGGATTAGGAACACAAGTTCCTATACTTAGCCAATTAGCAAAATTGACACGCTTCAAAGAGTTGATCAAAGAGGCTTCACTTGATACTTAAGAAATGATCTTTGAATCTTAGGACAAAAGACAAGACTTGTATCCTTGACATAAGAAATTATTATATGAAACGAAACATGTCAAGGGATCACAATGATTTGATCTTCAAATATCAATTACACTACATGAATGAAGGTTGGGGTTCGAAGAATGACATATAATGATTTCACCTTAATGAAGCAATGATCAAGGTTCAGCTGATTCAATATAAGTGATATGGAGAATTGGACTTAGAATTCTTGAAAATAAACTTAGCCTGATTGGTCACTCTTCAAAGAAAAGGCTACAACTTGAGCAAATGACCTTTGATTGAAGAGGGTGATATAGGAATGGAAAGCTAAGAAGATAAGCTTTCTAAAAATATAGGTTTAAAGTTCTGGAGTTAAGTGGTTAATGAGCTATGAGCCAAACACCATCATCATTCATGCAAAGAATGACATACTGCAACAGATTAAGATTTTTTTATTTTTCTCTTGACATAACTCGAATCAAGGCATAGCTTATCAATCTGGAGAGCTAAGACTCAAGGCTACAAAATAATTTAATTCCAAATTTTTATCACGGAAGGGTTGAGAGTTGTACACTCATCAATCAAGAAGTTATGTTCTGGAAATAGAAACATAGCAGATTCGGTACCCTGACTTTGAAGGAATGTAACTCACTCAATACTTGATATCATGACATGTACGAGCTAGAGAAATAAATTTGAGTGAGTGTAGAATAATTTCGTGTTTCACACTTATAATGAAATAAACATTGGATCATGGTAAAAAACGTGGATCAAAATCAAGTCGAAGCTGATTTCTGGAATTCGGTAGATTTGACACATCAATTTCAAAATATCATTGTGATCTCATATGAACTTGATTTCGGGCGTGTAACATGTCTATGGAAAGCTGAGATCATGAACTTCAAGATTCAAAAAGAATCAAGTTCAAAAGATCAATGGTTTTCAAGGAATCAAGTTCGCAAATTGGCTTAAAATTCTGGAAAACATATATATCTATTTTTTTGGAATCTATCACTAAGATCATCATCCTACGAGCTCCAAATTAAGGAATTGAAGCTCAAAACATGAAGATCGGCAGAAGGACATCATTATACAGAGGCCACAAGGTTCAGACTTGAGTTAAACAAGGGAAGATGACAATAAATTATACATCAAACTTCATCAAATTTACTCTAGATCAAGAATATGATGAAAGATCTAACATGCATGACCATAGCTCTTAGGATACGAATTTGAAACATGATTATTAAGCTCATATCATCATCTTCAACTTGGATCTAAGCTCATAACAACAAGGGAGATATTTTTACCAATTGTATTCGAAGAAAAATTGAATTCTAAAGCTTAATGAAGATTTTGATCCTTGCATGTCCTATTTGTAGCCACTTGCTCGACAATATACATCCATATTCGTGATCTCCATAGTCGAATTATGGGGGTGTGCAAAGTTTGGGAGCTATCAGAGGTGGTGGGTGATTTTCCGGCGACCGAAAAATGGATGAGGGGCGGCGGCGCCAAGAACAAAGGGGAGGAGGGAGGTGGCTGGTTCTAGAGTGAGGGGAGAGCCTCTCTATCTAGCTTTCTAGAGTGAGAAAGTAAAATGTGAAGAATGAGAGTTTGTCTCTCAATTTTCCTATTTATACTCCCCCTTGTGTGACACAGTCTTTAATTAATTAAAGTGTATTTCTCCCACTTGTTCTATTACTTGGTGTGCACTCTTGTATCTAGTAATCATCATATTCCTTCACACTTTATTCTCTCAATAGATAAACTTGCACTCCAAGTAAGAATAACATTAATTATAAGAAGTGACATACTCTTATATATATATTTAATTCCTAGTGGAAATCTCTACACCTAATAAATATATAAGTGGGGTGACACTACTATGTGTATACCAATACACATATATTGCCCTATATAATGATGTATAAAAATACATATAGTGTATAAATAATTATACGCCCATTTAATTATTGTGATTCTCGATCACTTTAGTAAAATTCATGCACACATTTAGTCAAGCAAGTAATTATTCACGTAGGCTCATAATTGCGTGATCAACATTTTTAACACATACATACTTAAGCTCATATATTCTCATGCTTGTACACTCATGCTCGTAGAATAGCATTTATTGCTATTCGCATAATTAAACTGAGCTACTACTGCAGCCTGAATAATATTTATATTATTGCTATCCTTTTTCTGTGCTTGCTTATTCACACATACTAGCTCAAAATAACATAAGGTTGCTATCATAATTATCGAGCTACATTCTTTAAATAGCTAAAATAGCTACTTCGCACATCGTCGAGCTAATAATCGATAAATAATTAATTCGCTAATAATATTAATAATAGAATAAGCTAGACACTTAAAAAATATAAAAACATTCGAAAAGTTCGAAATTTTCTGATACGGAATTTCAGGGGTGTTACATATTTCATATCCCACAATCTAGCATAGACTATTCTATTAGTGGACTTTATGTTTCTCAAATTATCCGATGATAATTTGACCAATTCGCCTAGATTAGCGACTAATCGACCAAAATTCCTTTTTGTTTTCATATTCCATAATCTAGGATAGACTATTCTATTAGTGGACTTCATGTTCCTCTAATTATCCTATGATTAGTAGACCAATTCGCCTCGATTAGTGACTAATCAACCGAATTCATTTTTTGTTTTCCTATTCCATAACCTAGAATAGACTATTCTATTAGTGGACTTCATGTTTCACTAATTATCCGAGGATAATTAGTGAAATTCACCTCGATTAGCGACTAATCGACCAAAATCCCTTCTTGTTTCCCAATTCCATTAATATAGTATCACTTATTCTATTAGTGGACTTCATATTTTTCTAATTATTCGATGATCAATCAGCCTAGATTAGCGACTAATCGGCCGATATCCATTTTTGTTTCCCTATTCCACTAATCTAGGATCGACTATTCCATTAGTGGAGTTCGTGTTTTACTAATTATCCGAGGCTAATTAGAGCAATCCGACTCAATTAGAGACTAGTCTGTCAAAATCCCGTCCCCATTCTACTAATCTAAGATCGACTATTCCACTACTTAATTAAATAACAAAATTATATTATATTATTATGGTACTAATCGACCAAATTCCCTTTTTGTTTTCTTATTCCACTAATATATGATCGATTATTCCATTAGTGGACTTTGTGGTTCTCTAAATATCCGAGTATAATAAGACCAATCCGACTCGATTAGAGACTAATTGACTGAATCACTTCTTGTTTCCCCATAGTTTCACTAATTATCGGAGGCTAATTACACCGATTCGACTCGATTAGAGACAATTGGCCGAAATCCCTTTTTGTTTCGCAATTCTACTAATCTAGGATCGATTTATTAGTGGACTTCGTGTTTCTCTAATTATCCGAGGATAATTTGACCAATTCGATTCGATTAGAGACTAATCGACAAAAATTCCGTTTTGTTTCGTTATTAAACTAATCTAGGATTGACTATTTTATTAGTGGACTTGATGCTTCTCTAATTATCCAAGGATAATCACGCCAATTCGCCTAGACTAGCGACTAATCGACAAAAACCCCTTTTTTGTTTATTTATTCCATTAGTCTATGATCGACTATTCCTTTAGTGGAATTTATTACTACCTCCGTCATTTTTAAGTAGTTATACTTTTTTCAGCAATTTTTTTAAGTGTTTCCCAGCGTCTAGATGATGAGATTCAAAATAACCTTTTAAAGATTTTTTTTTACGGGTTACTACAAGTATTGTAGTATCCCGTAAAAGAATTTTTTAAAAAAAGTTATTTTAAATCTTATCATTAAGACGCTCAAAAACGCTTGTAAAAAATGCTGAAAAAAGTGTAACAACTTGAAAATAACAGAGGTAATATAAGTTACTTATGTATTTAATTTATACATTCTCTAGTTCTAACTGCTATTACTTATATCATTTATGGGGAGGCAAAATAATTTTCATAATTTTTATCAGCTATCTACGCTCTTAATATGGGTTTTATTTATCAATCTTAGAAGTCAATAAACAAAAATATTATGTTACCGCCTAATATTCAATAAAGATATTTCTTATTATTAAATACCAACATTAATTAAAGGACAACATGATTTCATAAAGGGACATACTTGGGTCAGCCGGAGGCACTGTGCGGCCGGACTAAAACAATGACACTTGTATTTATATATATTGACACTTTTCTGTATAAAGATTGACACTTTTAAAAATTATCATTTCATTCGTAAAATAATTATGTTAAAGATTGACACTTTTATTCATATAAATTGACACTTTTCTGTATAAAGATTGACACTTTGGGCCCAGCCGCACGGTGCCTCCGGCTGACACAAGTTTTTGTCTTTCATAAAAAAGATAACGTGAAAGAATGCAATGCCTTTAAAACAACTAAAACATTGGGGCTTTATTCAGACGGTTTACACGTGTACCCCTACATCTCTATTATGCTGTCCAAACATTTGTATCCAAGAATTTCCCGATTACTTGAGTGAGAACAACTTATCAACTCGTCAATGTTAAAGTCTAGTGCAGAACAGATCCGCCATAAGTAACAAAAATAGTGCACACTTATAGCGGACGTAGGGAATAATATATTAATGATTCAAAGGATATATTTCCCAATGCATAGATTGATCACGAAAAGCAAGAAACATGATACAACCTTCGGGAACATCCATAGAGAAGCACTTGGAAGTGCAACAATCAAATAAAGGAGGCATAAAGAAATAACCCTATGAAAATCGCATCGCAAAATTGCTCAATTATTTCTACCGATTTATATATTCTATCTATTACAGTTTGTTGTATCGCAAGACTCGCACCTATAAGGACAATCGTCAGCCTGTTAATGTTACTCCTAAGCGACTAGACTCTTCATAATTTTATCTGGTACATAGGACTCAAACCCCAAATCCTCTTTTCTTAGGGCAATAAAAGTTATTTACATGTGTAAAGCACAAGAATATAATAGAATGTCCCTCTTGAGAGCAGAAGCTCTCCAGTTAATTACATCAAAACTGCCGTCTAAGACTTCCGAGTCTTACTCTTAACGTGGATTTCGCTTTGATCTCCTCCTCCTTCCAAGTAGTTTGAGCATGTTGTCCGTTACATCAGGCGGGGAATTAATATCTTCTGCATTATTATTCTCATCAGATGTTTGAGTCAACCATGCCAACGCTTGTATAGCAGCATCTTTCTCTGCTAGGGCTTTATTTTTCTTTGGTTTCCCTACAAACTGCATTCCCTTGAACTCCACCAGAGCCCTAAATTCATTTGTTTTAAGATGCTTGGTTTTGTACTTGGGGGGTGAGTGGCCAGCTCTCATCAGCAGTGTCTGAAGCAAGCTCTTAGGATTTGTTCCATCTTTTGTAAACCTCTCTTTGTCAGAGAGTTCGTTCGTTTTCCTGCTATCACGACCGAAGACAAACCTCCCTTCACTTTGGTCACCTGAAACCAGCTCCTGGACAGAAAGCATGAGGTACTTACCTTCCTTGTAGATGTCCATGCTGGGATTTTCAAGCTGCATTTTCAAGATTCAGATGTGCAAGTTTACAAATAGCAAAGACTATGATAGAGATCAAGAATGACGGCAATTAACTAGTACTGTATTATTATTGAGTTATAGTTATTAGTTTGTTTATTATTATATTTAGGCTTAAGTTAGGGTTGGGTTAGGATTCCTTAACAAGAATCCCATGTGATATCTAGAAAGACATAAAAAATACAAGAAAGAGAGGATCAACATAACTCTATACCACAGATAATTTTTAGAATAAATATTTTTAATGATACTATGTCTAGCTTATTGAAAGTAGGGAAATTAGAAATTAAAGTTATATTTTGTTTGGGGAGAGGGGATCTTCCAGTTCAACAATCAACAGATAAGAATAAAAGACGAAAAAGTAGGAAAAGGAAGAATTAAATATATAAACATAATTTAGCAATATGGACGTCATTGGCACTACCAGTATCTCAAAAAGATAGAAAATTAACAAAAGTGCGAATTGATGCGTAACGAAAGCAGATTAGACAAGCAAATTACCTTTTTCCTTAAAAGCTTATCTACCTCCTCCTTGAGTTTCACATAGCATTCTGCCAAGCTTGAGTCCATGAAAAAATCGACATATCCTCCCAACATTTTCAGATGTCCTCCCTGAAAAAAAGAAAGGTATTCCTTATATAGATATTTAAGTAAATAATAAAATACAGTTATAGAAATCAAAGAGCATAGCTATATAGAAAATAAGTTACCGTAGAACCACACTCCAGTTTACCACCAAACAGGATCAGAATAGAATCAGATACTCCAGTTGAATCACGTATGAAAACCGTATTGACTTTCACCTTCTCACCAAACACCAACCAGGGGTATTGTATTGTTTGGTAACGTGCATTTACAGAATTCTGGACCAAATAAATAAAACATGATCATTACTTTAACTATCATGAACAGATTTTTCAGCAACATTTCATTCTACAGAAGTAAAAATCCTTCAATTTCACAAAGGAGACAAAATTAAAGAATAAAAGTCATACCAAAGAAATTTGATGATCGCGATTAACAATTCTCAGCAACTTCAAATAAAACGAAAAATGAAAAACACGACGAATGAGTTTCTCATTCCTGAGGATGAACAAGTTCATCACATATTTTCTTTATTGCTAGATTAAGACCTTCAATTTACTTAAAATCTTGTTGTCTTTATCCACAATAGAAAAGGATCAGATGTATAATTTTTATGAATGACCGACTGCCGTAGGCCTCATAGAAAATTAAGACTAAATTTTATAGAGTAAGGATTACACTGGACTTGATTCCAACTCAACAAAGTCATGCAGACCAATTGGTGGTCAGAATCACGGACAATAGCAGCTCTTATAGGTTGGGTAGCCTGGATATACAAAAATAATGTAGGCTAACCTACCATATACTTCAAATGGCATAAAAATTTGTGATTACTAGGGCCCGAGATTATTTTCATAATTTGTGATAGCTCACATCATATGCATCCAAATAAATGGGGTGTGATTGGAGAAATCGCCTATTTAATTTTTTGAGCACTCAAGCATGTGTAGTGTAAATACTATAACTATACACTGTCTCAAGGTTCTTAGGAGACGAAAAGACTTTTCCGAGACCCAAGTTGTGAATTTGCCAGAGCGTTTAGACTGGATTTCCAGATTACCTTGTGGGGTTTTAAATTGTTTCCAAAGCATGTCTATCTGTTTCTTCACAATATTATGAGATTTGGATATATGATTATGAACACATTAAGATGCAGTGTTAAAAGGCCCAGAGTTTGAAGAGTTCCACTTTCCCATTTAATCGTGGTGACAACTGTTTAGTGATTTCGATCCTTGAGTGTGTTTCAAGTAACCTAATGATTCTAGTGGATAACAGAATAAGCTTCGCAACATACCGCATAGAGGAAGACTGAACCATCATCGATTGTCTTGAAAGACATGGTTGTCTCCCGAGGCTGTAAATAAGCATAAAGACAATGTGTCAACCAAGTTGAGTTTATTTTCTCGACACCAAAAGGAACTAAAATATTAGAACTCACCACCACAGAGACAATACCAGGAAATAAGCCAGAACATATTACAGCACGGACCAACGATTGATTGTGACTTAATCTGTTATTAACCGTTCCATCTGTGTCCAGCAATCCAGCATCTTTCAAGATGTAAGTGAACTGTTTACGAAGAGAATGGATAGCTTGAAGAGTTTGGAGAGAGAGGAAGTTTCTCCAACAATACTCATATGCTGATCCTTCTCTTTCTGCATCCTTCCATCCTTCATATGCACGAACAAGAGCCATATGATCACTATAGTCCTTTGCTGAGAATCTGGACTTAGCACTTCCAGCTAACTGCATAGTCATTGAGATGTTAAATAAGCTAGTAAACCTCTCGATATGGATAACTGCTCCCAATAGTTTTCTGTGCATCTTGCGATAAGTAGTAGTTATTTTTGTGTAATATTTATAGATCATAAATTGCCGCATAATCTAACCCATGTCTGATACCACTTAAAATGCTCAACAAGAAGAATAAGTTACTATATTTCAGCTTTTGTCTCTGATATTACAATTGGAAGTGATACAATTGACTACAAATACACCTATATAAGTTGAAGAAATATGTTCTAGGTCCATTTGGAGATGTTTATGAATCACTAGTTATAGTAATTAACATGTATAAGTTAATTTGAACAAGCATTCATCAATATATAAGGTGTCATACAATGTTGAGAAGCATATCAATTTGCTATCTTAAAAGCCTGATTCTATATTTTAAAAATATAATTTTCAAGAATTTATAAGTACAAGCGATTGGCAGATAGGAATCTGATATATAGTCAACAAAAAAGATAAATATGACGATACACTTTTGGAGTAACATTTTCTCTATAATATGCATATATGTGTGCCATTGTATATATATGGTTTTTTTGTATATATATGGCTTTTAAGGAATCAACTATTAACACAGAATTATGTCCATGTCCTATTCCAAATTTACATTCGCAATATCTTCTCAGAAGAAAAAATAATTATTTAGATGTGTGTGTTTGTGTGTTTCACTTTCGCAATAGCTCAACATTCAAAGGTATGATTGGCTAGGTACGCTGACTGGATATATTAGCAGTGAAGCTTTCTCGGTTTATTCTCTCACTAATTAGCACTAGTAGTTTTGTTGACTGGCTATGTAGGAGATTTATGTTTAACCTGGATTGTTTTCAAGTGGCAATTCTGTCTGAAATTATAAGGCTTCATTCAGGACAGCTTTTTGATGGAGCTCAGTTGATTTAATTAGTAGACTCATTGTGATAACATTCATGAAAAACACATACTACGCCTCTTCTGGAGGTTTGAAGAGATTCAAACTAGACAAGAACGATAATGAATGCCCACTCTATCTCATTCGTTTTCCAATCAAACAATGCAGGAAAGATGTTAAGTGTATAGTGTCTTATTGCATCAGGGATAAAAATCCTAGAGGGCTATTAATTTACACAAAGTGAAATTGGATTACTCAAAAAAACCAAAAGGAGTTCTGATTTCTACTTAAGTTGTGTGGTTATGCCCCAATGCATATATAGTAAGTTAACTTTCATCATAGAATTATAGTATTTGAAGAGGTTTTGTATTAGTATTTTTTGGTTGCTGAATTCTCTTAATTACAGACTCTTAAAGTTGCATGCAAAAAAGGTACTCAGGATCAACCGTTTTGTCTATGTTTCTTCCATATCATACCATCCTCATGCATCCCCATTGATTTTTGAAACATCTAAGTAGTATAAAGACAGCATATCGCATTAATTATCATCACCAAGAAGTGATGCTTCAACAGAAGGCAAAACTAATCATGCCTTCATTAAGAACGCATGAATTCATGATTCATTGACAAGGAAGAAACACATAAAATGAGAAAACTTACATCCTTTTTATCTTGAGGCAAAAGAAAAGGATCCCTGACGCTGAGACCAGCCACAATTGTCAATATAGGGTCAAAGCAGCAATATATAGCACCCATAATTAGCATTTTCCCCAGCTTAGGATCCACCGGAAGCACAGATAAGAACTTTCCTGATTGCACAAGATATAAAGTTCAAATAAGAAGTGACAGTGCTAATATTAAGGAGTGTCATAACATGCACATATGCTGTTTACTTCACATACCAAGATGAGTAAGGTTCTCATTTTCATCTAAAGCACCAATCATCTTCAAAAAATCAACAGCATTTTGAACCTGAAATGTTAACAAGGAATTAACAATGATAAACTTCAAACATATGAATGCACACTTCAATTGTCACCAAAACTTAAGACTGAAGACAGAAGTTTCAAATGGAAAAACACGAAGAAAGAAGACACATGAACCAAAATTCAGTGAAATTGCAGACCAGTGAGGCCCAGAAGCAGGATTACGTCTCTGAAGTTAAGGAAGCATCTAACTTCTATTTTTAGAGGAGACCTTGATGGATATGAATCCATGTAATGTGAAGTGTGAAGTAATTTGAATCCTTGCATCTGTCCCCTTCTCAAATATAATCCCTTAATCCAAATGCAGCCCAAAAGTAAGTCAAGATGTATCAAGAAGGAAAAGTTAGGTTATATTATGATATACCAATTTTCTCTCTAAAAATAAAATCAAGCATATTATGAATTCCCCACTAGATTTCCTTGCAAAACAATTTTCTTCCTCCTAATATTTCAAAATATCCTAGCCGTCACACGCTATAAATTATACTCTCTCCGTCCACCAAAAACACGCTTAGAATCTTTTGACAGGTGTTCTGATGTAATAATGCACTATATCAAGTGGGACCTAAACTTTATCTTAACATCCACTTTTTGGCACATCAAAACGTGTTCCGAAAGATTCTAAGGGTGTTTTTGGTGGACAGAGGGAGTATCAAGAATGTAACCGAACATCTTATTCATTCCCTGTTGTAATTCCTGTAACATATTTCCTCAAACATTTTACAGCATATCCCAGCATAAAACAGGCATTGTTAAAGAAAACTAACAAAACAGAAAGCGACTAAGAAATCTAATCATTATCCTCTTCAGACTATATATATCTCTAGTGTACCTCTCTCGTTACAGTATTTCCTCCTCATAACAGAAAAAAAAAGGTGGTTACAAATTAGAAAATTTTGGGTTCCCATATTCAGAAATGGGGAAGAAAGTTTTTGTTAGATAGCACCATAAGGCTTACAGAAACTTTTTGTTAACTCAAATAGTTAACCTTTTCATATGTTCACTGGAGAATGTCCTGGCGCTAGAAGAAACTGAATATGAAATAAACAAGTCTTGCCAGATTAAAAGGTACATGTAGACCCCAATATTTTACACTTCAGGATTAAATTTATATGAGAATGTAGAGGTAGTTCCTTACAGCCAGCGGTTCAGGCGGTTGAAGAGCAGCAGAGATAAAAGCTCCAATACTTTCGACTTGTAAACTTTTGATTTGCAAACAGAGAGAGTTTAATGGAGTTCTTAATAGTTCAGGGAGTTGGTATTCCGCAAAAGCTTCATAAACACATTGTGGATACAGGTGGTAGCACTCGCCTGGCTGTACGCGGCCAGCCCTACCCCTTCTCTGCAAGCAAGACATAAACATGAGCAACATTATTGGCTAGACAAGGAGAGACAAGAATCAAACCAATATTGGAAAAGGTTAATTGATAACACTTTGAAAGCTTTACAGAATTCATGGTATTTGATCACTACAAGTAAGGCCGCTAGCAATTCATAAACTGTCTATCTATGTTACATGGTGACGTATTTGCTTAGCAAAAGGTGATGTTTAAAGGTCATGCAGACATAGAACCAACTAATGTACTTAATGTAGCTCTCTCCATAAATTAAGTTGTGTAGCAATAACCACCTAAACTTCTGTCGGATAGATAACTTTCCTCTTATAAAACATGCAGAACAGGTAAGTAAGAAAAAGTAAATAAGAACATATGACTTACTTGCCGGGCAGAAGCTTGGGAAATCCACGAAGGTAGCAGACATGGTGTGTTATTGAGGGCATCATAAGTAGTCTCCTTTGCTTTTCCACAGTCGACAACAAAAACTACGTCATTGATTGTAATACTTGCCTCAGCCATATTCGTGGCAAGCACTATTTTGCGGACATTGGGAGGCGGCCTCTCAAATATGAGTTTCTGTAAGATTAAAAAGTTGGAGATGATAAGCAAAGTAACTTTGAATCAAAAATAAGAAGATTTAATAGAAATAAAGGAATACCCCATGGACAAAGCAAGTTTAGCAACCCAAATTTGTTGGAACTGAACTCGGTAAAACATCATGAACACAAATATTATGTTGTTTCCATAATGAATCAAGTCAAGGAATTTAAATATTGGAATGAACAAATATTTAGAGAACTTTTATATTTCTCTTTTTTCTCCATGGCCACACATGAAGACAAATGGCACATTCAATGTAAAAGAACTAACTATAAAAAGAAAAGAAACAAAGTGACAGAAAGCGAACCAGAAGATTAGATTATGATGTTCAAGTATAACATGGAATTCAGGGTTAATGATATTCAAAGACCATGTACCTGTTCAGAGGTTGCCATTGAGCCGTGGCATGTAAGCAGCAAAACCCTGTTCGGATCCCCTAAGAGAGGGTGAGCTTTTAATTGATCCCTCAAACAACTAATATCCTCCCACCCAGTCATAAATACCAACACAGCCCCAGGGCATTCCTTGCGAGTTATGTGGCACAGTACTGCCTCTAAGAGGTTGAACCCAATAGAGTCGGGTATCCAGCATGATAAGGACTCTTGAACTCTAGAGCTATAGTTCTCAAAATTTGATTTACTTAGAGCTTCCTGTCCATAGAACATATAACACAAAAAAGGTTCATAAGACAATATATTGAACATGTTACGTAACTGCACGCGAATTCTTAATGTTGTTAATCATTGACAAATCATGCTTTACTTTTCAGATTTAAAAAAAGGAAGTGCTAATTGGCATGTTAAACAGGAAAAGGAATAGGAAAATGCCAGAATCGCCTAAAACAAACAAAACAAAAAGACTAAGGGGGTGTTTGGCTGAGCTCCTAAGCTCCTTAAAACAGAGCTTGTAAGATTTCGAAAAGTATTTGGCAAAATAAGCTCCCGAACAGCTTATAAGATTTAAAAAAAAAAAAAAAAAAAAAAAAAAAAAACAACAACAACAACAATAAAGCTCACAACTTATAAGCTCCTTTAAAATAAGCTGATTCATCCCAACTTACTTTTACATCTTATAAACTTTAAAGACAATTTATAAGCTCCTTAAAAATAAGCACATCCATACCAACTTATTTTTGCATCTTATAAACTCTTTAAAATAGTGTTAGCTAAACACTTTCTAAAACTTCAATTAAGAAAAGCCTATGAAAACCCATTAAAGTAGATAGAGCCACAATGCCATGTAAAAATGTATGGAAGATTATTGGCCTACTTGGAAACTATATACTTATGGGTTAGTACATGTTACTCCCTTGAAAAACAGTACCTTCACGAGAATATAGACCAATAGAGACATGCCGCGAAATTATACCACCATCTAAATATGGTTATCCAAACAAAAAGAGAGGCAAGAAACCTATCTTTTCAATGTTCTTTACGGCATAATAAAGCTCAATTTGTAAATGTAATAAGAGAAAATTCCAACACGAGAAAAAATGGATAGGGATATATGGTTAACCAAAATGTAACCGTTGCATGTTGATCTTGGCTCCTTTAAATAGGATCACAGTTTCTCAAAGTGGTTCTTTTCTTTTGTTGTTCAAGTTCCTCATTTGTTTCCCACATCAACTTAGTAAAAATCCTGACTCCAACATATATGTCCCATGACCTCCCCCCTTAAACGGCCTTTTACGTGGATGAATGACACAATTCTAATATGGTATCATAGCAAGCTTAAGTTTGATGATAGATTTGAGGTCCACGTGTAGTAGCCAGTGGCATAATGTCTTAGCGTTAGGGGTAATGTTGGAGTTTCCTATTCTTGTCCCGATCGACTTGGTAAATGATAAAGTGACTTACAAATGATTAAATTGAATCAATTGAGATAAGGTAGATGAAAAACAAAAATACTACATATTTCAAATAAAAAAAAAATCCTCAACAGAGGCCACAAGAATTTCCTGCTACGGCAAAGCTATCCTATTCACCATTAATGTCAAAAGATACCTAAACATAATTCATGACCAACTACTTAAAGACCAAGAAACCTGAGACCCAAGTAAATAACTTTGAGCCCACACAAAAGCCTAGATACATCCTATATTCTAACCCTAAATAATTAGATAAAATAAGGAAATATAGTTATATATGAATCTAATATAATTGAAATAATAATTTCGGCGATAGTTACAATTCCTTGGACGATCAAAGTAGCCTTGACCTCGAGGTTGTGATATGACGTCAAAAGACATCCCAAATCAGCCACGTCCAGCCTTCAACAAACATTCTAAATCTTGATTTCAATTAGATATAGTGTTGCATCCCCAATATAATAGCCTATAAAGTTGAGAGCCACATCATTGAACAATGGACATGAGAAACAAACATCGACCCTAGAAAGTGCATAGGCTTTCGCAGGAACCGTCGCAACCACAACTTCAGGTACAAAATTTGGAGCCACCACAACAAGAGGGGCAAGAATTGCATCAAGAAGAGCAACATCTTGGAGACAGAAGCACGGGCCTACCCAAGCTCTGAAATATTGACCTTCAAGGTGGTGAGTTGCCATTGCACGTTACTAGCCGCACCCTGAATTTGAGTCATAGCCTAATTCAGGGTGTCCCAATTCACATTGATGGAGCTCCCGAAGCTTAATCATGATGTCCCCAATCTCGGAAACCACCTCCTCTATATACTATGGGCGATGCTCCCATGTCATCATGAACGATACGGCAGGACGGACCGAATGCTAGAGTTAAGGTAATATAGTAATGATAAAGAAGTGGAATCGATAGAAGTAAGGTAGATGAAAAACAAAAATATAAATATTTGAACTAAAAACTCCTCAAGAGAGGCCACTTCTATTCACTATTGATCTCAAAAGATGCCTAACACTAATTCATATATGACTATTTAAAGTCCAGGAGAATTTGAGGCCCAAGTAAAAGCCTGGACACATCCTTTATTCTGACCTTGAATAATCAAATAAAATAACGAAACAAAGATACCTACGAGTCTAATATCAGCAAATAGTAACAATATCTAATCCTAATAGGGGGAAGGGAATAAGAAACAGGCAAATTTTTATTTGAATAAAAAGGTCGAAAGAATTGAGTCATCCTTGGATGATGAAAACATTTTAGCTCCAATACACAACTCAAGTATCTAGCTAGATATGATACAAGAAAGTATTAAACTCTTTGTGGTTTATATTCAACAAGCAAATCTTAGACTTAACTATATCCCACACCCCCACCATATATCCATACTGGTCCTCAAAAAATCTTCTATTCCTTTCTAAACAAAGGGAACAACAATACAGTTGATTTAGCTAGAAGCTAAAACTAATTTTCAAGATAAGAATTGTGTTTAGTCAGTCATGTGATAACACACGGAAGTACACAATATAGTATGATTATCAGAATTTGTTCCATGGTGCACAGTTAAAAAAAAACTCGTACCTCAACAAGGGTGGTAATTTGATTTTTTCTTTTCCGCGGTGCAAGTTGTTTTTGTGTTTTCCAGAGTTTCTCTTGACCATAATCATCAATTTGGTTGAAGGAAGTTATTTTATATCCCGTCATTTCCAGTATATCTTCCAGAAAACGGGCTCTTACAGGATAAGTGAAGCCCTGTATCAGATAACAATTGCTCTTCATAAGTATATAATTCACAAAAAACAGAGGTCCCTACTGGGAGGGACTACAATGGCTGACCCAAAAGTTGATTTAGCATCCAAACACATGAGACGATATACCAACCAAGACTGTTGCGATAGTTGACACCACAGTTCATGAGTTTTAGGGAACTCGTATTTGAACTTACAGGAATGTGAATCATGGGAGCTCCACCAAAATAATTTGAAAATAGATCAGCATTCAGAGTGGCACTCATCAAGATTAATCTTAAATCTCGTCTTCGTGGAAGAAGATCCTTCAAGACAATTAACAGGAAATCTGGAAAGAGAGCAGCATATCTAGAATTTAATATCACCATGAAATAACAAAACAGATGACCAAATTTGGGTACATATAAGTACCCACCTTCATTCATGCCTCGCTCATGAATTTCATCAACAAAAACATGAGTTACTCCATCGAGGTTTCTATCACTCAAGAGCCTCCGTAGCAAAATTCCACTGGTACAGAAAAGTAAATGTGTATTCTTGCCTTTCATTCCTTCTAATCGCACTTTATATCCAACCTATCAATAAAATCACAGTTTAGTAATGACAGCTAAAGATAGAGAAGTTGTGACAACAGGAAATTATCCATTCAGCACTGACTTAAGTGAAAACGCAAATATACCACTTAATTTATAAGTAATTAAATTAAGAAGACAGATAGCAAGCCTACTGATTCACCAAGAGGCTCTCCCCGCTCTGCAGAAACTCTTTCTGCAACGGTCATTGCTGATATTCTTCGGGGCTGTGTACAGATTATGTTACAAAAGGCTCCCCTGCCAGACTCTACATTTGCCTCCAAAATATATTGAGGAAGTTGTGTGGTCTTACCACAACCAGTCTCTCCGGAAATTACCACAACCTATTGTTTACAAGGAAAAAATGGAAATGACATATGAAAACATAAATTAAGAAAGTTACATAACATTGACCAATGAATTGTACTATAATTCTTAAAGCTCAAATTCCATTTCTAGCCACGAGGATTGATTGAAAGCCAGAACAATTGCCCCCATTACAATGAATTGTACTATAATTCTTAAAGGTATAATTTTAGCCGGATAAACCCTAAGTTGTGGTCATGACACACACGACCAGTCATGGTTGTGCGTGGTCGTGGTCGTGATACACGACCATGTGTAGTGCTTGTGCCATAGTTCTGATTGTGATACACAACTATGTATCGTGGTCGTGCCATGGTCACGTCATACATGATTGTAGGCACTGTCACGACCTCGCATGGTTGTGGTCGTGACATACGACCGTGTGTTGTGATCGTGTGTGACCGTGACGCATGCCCATGACCTAGGGTTCATCCGGCTAAAATTATATTTTTTACTTATGAGGGGCTAAAATTAACTTTTGCTTATTGAGAATGGCAATCTCAACAGGCTAGCACCACCAATAATTCACTTGCCAATCTCAACAGGCTAGCACCACCAATTTGAGGTGCAAAACTGATTGTGTAGAATTTGATTTGCAAAAGTTGAGAACTTAACCTGATTCCTGGCAATTGCTTGGAGGAGCCTTTCCTTCTCCCTAAATGCGGGGAGGGATTTCCTAAATTCCAGCATTCGCCTTCCTTCGGGTGATTCCTGGAAAAAGTTGAACTTGAGGCGCATAAAACATATCACTAGTTAATGTAAAGGGTGCCTGGCTATTAAATTGTTACGAGCACTTTTATCTTATAAAATACTCCCTTCGTCCCCATATATATGGGGAGAGAAGTGACACGCATTTTAAGAAAAAATTGGTGTAAAGTGGGAAAAGTAAGATAAAGTAGAGAGAAAGTGAGAAAAATAGATAGAAAGTGGGAAAAGTAGGAATAAAGTGAGAGTGAATAAGTAATTTTGATAAGGGAATCTTTCTATTTAAGGTAGACACATATATACGAGGGACGTCCCAAACAGGTAATAACCACATATATATGGGGGACGGAGGGAGTATATTGGAGCATATTTAATGTTAAACTTATGTTATAGGCAAGTCTTGAAGTGCTTGTCAGAAATAAGATAGTGTTAATGATGGCATTCAAAAAGAAAGCTAGAGGAGCTTTAAGATCTTTAAAAATAGGTTGAGATTTCCTTACTTTTTTGAAAATGAATCTTCCATCTTCCTATAGGAGCTTTAAGATCTTTGAAGATATGTCAAAGGCTCCATCTTATATTCTCACATAGAATGAAGTAATACATATTTATATAGAGTTTTTACTATAGAACAAGCCATAAACCTAACAACTATGGAAGTGTACTACACTAATGAAGGGAAGAGAATAAAGAAGAGATCCCGAATATAAAATCAGAAATTTAGAATCTCCATCACAATTGTAAACTAAGATAGTAATTGTGAGAATACCACACCCCCACGAACTAGTCTGCATGAAACGTACAAACACAACTTGTGACTTCTAAATTTGTGTAGCATTTGCAATTTAAGACTTACTTGATACATGTATATTGTGAAGGGTGAAGGCCTTACGGTATGATGATCCTAAATGAACTTAACAAATACTCATATGAGGTCCAGAATCTTGGTTCAGAGTAAGAATTATGGATTTCGAGCCTCATACTTCTGATATAGACACTGAACTCATTAGTTGCAAATTGAGTAAAGATAGAGATGTGAGCAGAGTTTGATTGGAATGTTTAACGTTTAATCAAACTTTCATTCTCTAGAGGATCCTATGATCGTTCTGAGCTCAAGAGATTGCATAGTGTGCTTAAGGGATGATTTTTTCAGGATCTGAATGGCATACGTACTTGTGGTTGTAAAGGTAAGGAAGATTGAATCAGGTGATTTGTTTGCCAGGATAGTCATAATAAATTTCATTGTTATCATACACAACTTGATACTCACTCATGTTCTCCCTCTAAATTGAAGATTTTGGAAAATGTCTAGTGTTCGAGAAAAGTTCCAGGCAAGGGTGTATCTTCTTGGTAATGGAAGAGTAGCATTTATCCTATTTAATTAGGAGAATAATCTAGAAAGACAGATTGGATAGACTTGGCATCGATCTTACTACTCTGATGTCTTACAATGCTAACAGCAAATATTGAGGAAATGAGTCTGACATTTGGGAATTTAGGAGGGCATGCTATAAATAAGATATGCTGCAGTCAGAATTGTCACTACCCAGAAGTGTTTTCAGGATATATGTAGAGAACATAAGGGAAAGAACCAACTAATGAGTGTCTTATTTTGCTCTCCTGAGCCTCGTTTTGTTGAGATGTATCAATGAAAGAACTAAGGCGGAGTATACCTTAAGTTAGGAGATATGAACCAAGTATTGGAGTTGAACATGTGCATCACATAGCTTTTAATCGACATATTTCAGGTCACAATAGATATTAATCATATTCTAGCCTTGGTACATGAGGAACAAGGAGTTAGGTCCTTTAAGATGATAATTTAAATATTTTTCAAATTAAGAATGAGATCGACAATTCGACTGAGTAACTTTCTTAGTGAGGACTCTAATTGTGAAACAAAGCAGGATCACCAATCACATGAAAGAACAGAGTAACTTCAAATTAAGTCATGAACCTAGTAACTGACAAAGGAAAGTTCCAGAATGATTAAGGACAGAGAATAAAGATGTGATCTAGGACTAGGAGACAGTGCCAAAAAATCTCTATAAGTACGAGAATCCCACAATCTTTTTAGGAGTTGAATTCACATCTAAGATGCATAATGAACACTTGATCATCTTGTAAAATGTTCTATAGAGCCTATGAGCTCAACTAATCACCCTCTTACTCCGGCGCTTATATAAGACAGAAAATCACATAAGTGAGGGAAAAGATAAAACTATATATTTTACCCCCTTACTCCCGGGGGCCTGGCTCTGCGCCTATTAGCAATCATCAGTTCTCGCATAGAATAGATGACTGAAGAGTAGCTTACTGAAGTCAAATATGATACGTGGACATTCGCATTTATCTCATCAGCAGAAAAATGAATGGGGAACCCGACAAATCTGAAGTGATAGGATAACAGATATCAAAGATCTTGTGTCTATAGCATCCATGAAAAGGTAAACTAATGAAAATTTTGATGTTAGTGATGTTTCATAAAATATTGAATATGATGACCATTTTTTGTTCACAATTATACAGTTCATCACATTCAGATCAAATGCATACCTTCGCATAATACTCAAAACCCTTTTGGTTCACAATCATACAATTCATCATTCAAATCAAAGGCATACCTGCCAAGATCTTTGCATATTACTCAACCGCAAGCTCCGTCTCTGCAAAACTTTCTCCATGACTGAAGCATCAAGACATGGATCTGCATATTCAGCTGTATCTACATTTTCAGCTGGATTGCTAGACTCTATTTTATTTGAAGTCTGACCAGCTTTTTCGTAGTTTAATGTTGTTCTGTCAAGATGTTCCTGAAGCAAACTCTCAACCCTTCTTTGCAAGCTCAATGGGATGACAACCTGAAATAATAAACACAAAATTCCACTAATAAGAACTAATCAGAATTCTTGATCAAGAAGCTAGTCAAAACCTGCATATATCTCCACAGCTAGCATAAATCATATAAGAAGAAAGACTCCAATTCATATCTTTGTTACTAATAGGTGTATATAGGTATATTGGTGCTTTGAATAGAATGGATCCCATATATTCATATTATGTTCTTCCACATCTTTACCACACTCATCATCTCCTAACCATCATTCTCAATCTCAATCCTTTTGTTATTCAAATGAAAAAGTAAAAGAAGATATAAGAAGTGGATAAATCAGATCTTTTCTGTTGGCACAGCTGCCAATTCTTCTACCAGTTTGGACTATTCACCACAGGTCTTAGTGGGACAGGCCTAGTGGCTGTTGGCAGTGAAAACAATCTGGCCAGTCCAAGTTTCATAGCTGTAATTAAACCAACCCTATCACTTTGGTGAGCGGAGGTATTATACTCAATTGTTTGTCACAAGGAATTCCAGATTATTGGTGGAAAGATTTTACCCTTCATCTTGACATTTTGCTAAACAAAGCTGAGAGAATAACAAGGGTAGCATGATCCTTCTAAATCATGTTCTTCTGAAAATGTTGTTTGGAAAACAGGCAATGGCCTAGCAATGTTCTAAGAAAAATGGAGAAACAAGTATCACAGAGGTGAAGGATTATGTTGCATCTGTGATAATTGATCATAATTGTTTGTTTTGAGTGCTTTATTAGTGAATCCTGCCCCTAACATAGGCTTTCATAATTCTGAAGTTTCAAAAACAGAGCAGAAATGGTTTTCAGGGTCATGCTACAGTATAGATAGTTTTCCACTATACCAAAAGTGCAGGTCAGATGTGGCAATAACAAAAACTGAATTCCTCCCAGGAAAGAATTTTCTCACCTCCCTTTGAGGCCGCTTATCATCCAGATCTGGCCTATAGTTGGGAAGAGGAACCTTGCTGGCTACGACCACTTTTCCGAACAGTTCACTGAACAATGGTATCCATAGTATCTTAGGTAGACCCCTCAACAAAAAACAGCACAGAAAACAAGAAAGATACATGTGGAATACAGCGTCTTACCAGTATAGCCCCATGCGCTTGGCAAGGTTGGATATCTGTTCAAAGTCTCGCTTATCTCTTTTATCTCGAGATACAATCTCTTGATCTTTATCATTTCGTAACAACATGCTGAGTTTCCATTTCCACTCATCAATATTCGCCACCGATGATGAGGCCTGCAGTAGGATGTGTTTGGAATAAATAAGGTTCTTCAGACAACTATCCGTGTTCAATTATGTGTAAGTGACATAGCTGAGAAATTGAAACTTAGGTTTGGGCGATAACTTAGTAGCTCATCACAACAAACCGAGCAATCAAGGATTTTTGCATCATATCTTAAATGTGGTATCCTTAAGCATTTACACGCAACTCATTAAGTAATTCATTCATATATAAGCTCTCCCCGCAATCCATGATGAAAAGATTGCATCTTAATCCAATGACATGTTCCACGTTTGAGATATAACAATTTCTCAAGATATTATAGTATACCAGGAATTCAAAACCGTAATCGCAAAATAACGGACGGGCATTAAATCAAAACAGTTATAGAAAAAGGAGAAGAATTACTGGGTGGTTTTCGTAATCGCATTCATATTCATCGTCGGAGAACTGCTCGACGGAGTAGCCACAGAGCCTCCGCCGCAATACAACAGAGTGACAACTCAAGCTTCGGTGCTTGGACCAAAGCACAGAGTTGGCAACGGTAGTATAGTCGGCGATTGGTGCAGCTCGAGGGTTCCGCAGAACTGAAGGAAAAGAAAGAGCGGCCGATTTTCTGGCTGCGCGTGCAAGTAACGCACTTAGCCGGGAATGCATTGTGGACGAAGAGAGGACTGGAGCATTGCGATTTTTCCCTCGTCTTCTCCTTCCCAGTTTTCTGATTTATTTCAGGCTAATTTTCTATATTGAAATACTTTATTTTTATTGTTCAAACGATTTTAAATTGTAGTAGTAAATATTTAATTATCCGATCATATATAGTACTACTATTATTTTAATAATTAGTTAATTTATAATTACAGAAAAAAATTGTGTTAATACCCTAAAATGACTCATTCAATAAGTAAAAGTTAATTATAGCTACCATAAGTAAAATGTCTAATTTTAACCATTTTTTACATATGTCGACTATTTTATCCTTATGAATTAAAATAATTCATAAAACATAATTACACAAAATTGAAAATCAGAGCCTCCAGTGCCATCGTGCTTCTTCTCCATCCTCTCACATTACCACCGTCGCCAACTCATCTCCACGGCGAATGTCATCATTGTCAGCTCTTTCACGGCATAGCCACATCCGTTGAGCTTTGCCATGTCGAAAGCAGCACCATTCCACAAGCGCTGCCAAGTTTGCCGGGTTTCTGCCACCGCTTCCATTGAGGACCACCACTGTGAGGTGCAATTCCTCCGCCCTCATCTTCGTTTGTTGTAGCTTGCCGGCGTCCACATTGTCGTCGCCATGGTGACCATTGTCGTCGTTTCTACTTCTCCTTGCCGTCTCCAGTAGAACAAACAAAAGGATGAACTCGCTCGCCTCCAAACTCCTTCCTCAAACCCTCCATCTAATTTTCTGTCATGTAAATGAAGAATTTAATCGTGTAGAGTTGTGAATGATTTGGTCGTGTTTGTGAATGTTTGTGGTCGTGTATTGTTGTGAATGATTTAGTCGTGTATGGTTATGAATTATTTGGTCATGTGATTTTCTGTCGTGTTCTATATTTACATGAAGCAGGACATGATGTTTGAAAGAATTACCACAAAGAAGAATTACAGAAAACAGTACATGGTGTGACAAGTTGTGTCATTTGTATCTCCTCTTGGATTATGAGAATATCTTTTGATATGTCTTTCCTTAACTGTGCGTGTATGAGTGATGGTGGTCGTGCGTGTTAGTTGTGTGGGTGTGTGTGTGAAGGTGGTCGAGTATGTGTTTAGTTTATTAAGCAGTTTTGTTTATCTTTTTTGAACATGTTGTGTGTGTGTGTGTGTGTGTGTGTGTTTGTGAGTGGTCGCGTGTGTGTGTTTATGCACTGTGTTATCTGTTATGTAGTAGTACCATCACTTACATTTTTATACCTTTGATTTTTCTTTTTAAACAGGTTCTTGGGAATATAAGAGACCGAAAATGTAAGGAGATTCTATGAGTTGTAGGGCTTTCGCATTGAAACAAGCAGAGACAATATTCAATAGATTGGTGGAATTATTTGAGCAGAAGGATGTGAAGAAGTATCGTATGCACATGGCACATGCTATCTACCGTTTCAGTACTGACGAGAACACCTTAGATATTATTGATTAGATCTAGTATTTCATATTCGGATAACTATGTTTTATGACTATTTTCAGATTTCGTTTTTTGCATGGTTATTTAATCGACTTTTAATTTGACATTTTCCAGTTCAACTAAAACTTTAACATCACCATATGATCAGTCTTATATCATTAGTCATTTAGTTATTCATGTATGTGTAGTTGTTTGATGTGATATTTGGTTGTGAATGATTTGGTCGTATATGGATGTGAATAATATAGTTGTGTATGGTTGTGAATGTTTTGAACGTGTATCTTGTGAATGATTTGGTCATGTGATTTTCTGTTGTGTACTATGTTTACACACAACTATACATGATGTTTGGAAGAATTACCAAGAACAAGAAGACAAAGACTTGTTGCAATGTAATCCAAACAGCCAAGAAAACATACTCTCTTAGTCAGGAAATCAATTATTATATGTTTTTCTCTCAAATTATCTATTCAAAACCTTATTGTCATCAGTCGCCTACATCCGAGAAGATTCTCTTTGGTTGTGTAGTCAATTGTTATTTGGTCGTAAATGCTTTTGGTTGTGTATGGTTGTGAATGATATGGTCGTGTGTGGTCGTGTCGGGTTGTGTGTGTGCACGGTCGTAACATACGCAGTCTTGTGACTTTGATCTTACATATGTCCAACCAAAGCAATATAGAAAAGTATGTCCAAAGATTTTCATGACTGCATAGAAACAACACAAACTAATCTCTTGATGTTCAGCACCGGGACACATTCTCTTGTTATGGTCTGGTGCCCGATAAATGCTACAACTCTTTTTGCGAGACTTTAGATACTTTGAGAGAGAGATAGGGCTGCCATGTAGAGAGAGAGAGAGAGAGAGAGAGAGAGGAGAAGTAATATCCTCAAGTTGATGCAACATAACCCTCAAAATCCAAACTATTATAAGGAATAAGTGCAAATCTAGAATCACCACCAACATAACTGTGATTGACCCATCCCCCCCCCCTCCAAAAAAAAAGTAAATAATCATGGATTTCTTGCTATCTGCAAAATTTAAATATAAAAAGGCATGTTAAAAATAAGACGGTATGATTGTGTTTAGTCGTGCATTGTCGTGTGTATGTGCATGAAGATATCGTGAGTTGTATGGTCATATTTGGTCGTGTTTGGTTGTGCTAACAACAAATCTGTTAAACCATTATATTGCTTGCAATATGTCGCCGAAAAAGTGGGATGGAAAAATAAAAAATAAAAAGGCAAACCACTAAGGGGCTGTTTGTTTTGTATGAATGGGGAAAGGGAAAGAGAATTAAAACTTTTAATTCCCTTTGTTGTTGTTTGATAAGGCTTTTTTGGTCATTCATTTTCCCCAATATTGATTCCCCCACTTTTCCCCTTTTCATTCCCTCAATTTTAGTTGGGAATTGATTTCCTTTCTTCCTTTCTTCTCATTTTCTCTTCAAACCTCCATCTATCTCTCGTCCCGCGTATCCCTCTCACCCCGCTCTCTTCAACCCCACGTCTCTCTCTCTGCTGCGTCTCCTCTGTTCCGACATCATTTTCCCCACCTTCCACCTTTCCGCGTCTGCCTTGTCTTCTCCGCCGGATTGCTGCCGCTGAGACTCCTCAGTTGCCGTGCCTCATCTTCTGCTGTGTTTTTCTTCCTTTGTCGCATCTCATCTTCCATTGCTGTTCTAGTAACCCATTTCTAATAGTAACTAATTTCTTCTTTAATTTATTTTTTTGCTGAAATAATTGATTTTGTGATGTAGTAATTTATTCAAAAAAAATCGATTCCTCCTCTTTTTGAACCAAACAGCATCAAAGGGAATCCATTCTCTTTCCCTGCTCTAACCAAACAGAATGCAAAATCAGCAATCATTCTTATTCCATTCATTTCCTTTCCCTTTCCCGATTCCTTTCCCTTTCCCTGCTTCAACCAAACGGACCCTAAATTGCATACAATATGTCGCCGGAAAATTAAAAATAAAAAGACAATGTTAAAAATAGTATGGTATGGTTGTGTGTGTACATGAAGAGGTCGTGAGTTGTGTAGTCATATTTGATCGTGTTTTGGCCGTGCCTGCAATATGTTGTCGGGTAACTTACTACAATTTATCGCCTGAAAACTCACAAAATAGTAGGCATTAGAATGCCTAACAGTGGATGAGGCTGGGGAGTGGATGGGGCTATCAAATCGGAGATAAAAGAGATGGAGGAACTGCACAATTAAAAAAAAAATCAACGAAGAGAGAGAGAGAGAGATTGGGGCTGAAGACGGCAGCCACCGTGCGCCAGAAGACTGCTGCCATCACCGTCCGAGTCTACGTACATGGGCTTTTAGGCCTGCCGATTTTGGCACAGAATCGGCCCGGGAGTCAATGGTTTTAGCCCGGCCCGGCGGTCAACGGGTCAGGACCGGAACCAAGACCGTGTCCTCCGGTCCGAGCTAGATTCGAACCTATTAAGGCCCGGACCCGCCGGTTAACTACCGGGCCAGGACCGGCGGGCCACCAAAAGACAGAGGCTACAGAGCTGTGGCTATGCTGTGCATGGTGGGGCTAGCTGCAACAACGGCTCCTAGCAGTCGTGGCCTTGTGGCTGGCCCTCCCCTTCCTCTCCACTCCACCTCCTACTCCTATAAACTAATACCTCATTCAAACTTACATTTACCCTAATCTCTCAACTCTCAAGCTCTCATGTTCACTCTCAAGCTCTCATTTATTACTCTCATTTTCTCAACTCCCAAGCACTCATTTGCACTCTCAAGCTTTGACACTCACATTTACATTTGCACACTCAAGCTCTCACTCTCAAGCTCTTACTCACTCTCTCATTTTGCACACTCCCACTCTCACACTCTCACACTCTCACTCTTATATTTTGCACTCTCACTCTCAAAATCTATCAACATGTCTTCTTCAAAACAATCACAAAAGGGCAACAACAAGGCAAGAGCAAGGTCATCGACGTCGCCCATAGTGAAGGAGGAGGTCGAGACTCTCAAACTCAAAAGTCAAGAAGGGAACATGTGTCGGAAGAAATTTCAAGACAATACGCCGAATGACTTCAAGCCAAAAAAGATGCCGAGTTTTATGCCATGGTGGATAGGATGGAAATTGACAGTTACCAATTCCATGGATCTAACGATGAATATGGAGGCGACGAAGGGCACGACGGTGGCGAACTAGACCACCCTCCTCCAACAAAAACCACAAAAGAACTCAAGTCGAATATCTTCAAGAACACTTTAGAAAAGAGAAGGCTCTGGTCGTTGAAGGCGAACCTCCTCTTGCCAATGGTAGAGATAGATTCATCGCGTATTGCAACTATTGCACAAAACATTATAAATGGATCGAAAAAGTAGGCTATTGCACACTAAATAGGCACGTGGAGAACTTTCATCCGGGTGAGTTCGGAATACCTCAAACCCAAACTCAAATTCGAGGTACTACTACTTTATCTTCAGAGGATTATGAGACAATGCATGGAAAAAAACAAGATTTGATGAAATATTTGATTTGTTTGGGTCATAAAGTTTCTATTTGTTCCGATATTTAGACCGATGCATATAATAAAAGTAGTTATATGGGACTTACTTGTCATTGGATTGATGCTAAATGGACTTTGCAAAAACGATTGCTTGCACTTAGGGAGTTTGAAAAACCTCACTCGGCCGAAAATATTACTTTGATTAATTTCAAATGAATATTATTTGATTAACAAAGTTTTTTTCGGTTGGTTTCGATAATGCATCGGCCAACACCGCTAGTATTCCTCAACTCATTGATGCATGTTCACCATCTTTTCAAGGAAAATATTTTCATTCTAGATGCATATGTCATATTTTGAATTTATGTGTTCAAGATGCGCTTTCTATTTTTCAAGAGTCCGTTTTGCCTATTAGAAAAGTCGTTACTTGTTTGCATAAAAGTAAAACTTTAGGAAAGAAATGGCAAAAATATTACCGTCAAAAGGGTCTTGTTTATAGGTGTTTCATTTGAGATGTATCTCATCGTTGGAATTCTACTTATTACATGATTAATAGTACTATAGAGTATAAGAGTCATTTATGTGATTTTTTAATAATAGAGTTTGCAAATGTTCAATTAGTTCTTAATGAGAGTCATTGGGATGCATGTATGGATTTATATCAATTGTTAAAGGTTTTTAATTTGGCTACTAAACAATTATCGGGTGTTTATTATTGTACTTCCATTAGAGTTTTGGAATATTGCATGTATATGCCATTGCTTTTAAGAATTGATTTACTAAACCAAACTTGCAAGGTGTGATTTATTTTATGGTTCAAAAATGGCTTAAATATTTTAGAACTATTCCGGATGTTTTTTTAGTTGCAAAGTGTTTAAATCCTAAATGGAGATATGATGGTGTTTCTTGGGAATGGATTTTCTAGGTGTTAGAATTGATGGAGATTATGTTGGTTTTGATCTTCTTAATGTACAACAAATCAAATATGATTTAGATAGGACTTTAAGAGCTCTTTTCCATGAACATAGATTGAAGTATGGTAGTGATCTTGATATCAACACCATTGTTTTATATTCTTCTAGTGTCTCTTCATTTGATCTTCCTTTTGATATGAACTCATTAGATCCCTTAGTTCAACAATTGCATGGCATGTACCAAAATAGAACATATGAACTTCCTAGAGGGCAAGGTAATAGTGAATTGGATATGTTTTTGCAAAATCGTTTTATCTTTGGTGTTGAAGATAGTGGTCCACAAATCGACGTGTTGAAGTGGTGGTCGAAGAAAGAGGAGTACCAATACTCTCCATCATGGCGAAAGAGTTATTTTCCATCCCGGCATCGACCGTGTCCGTTGAACAAGCCTTTAGCACGGGTGGGCTTATGCTAGATCAAAGAAGATCAACAATGAAGGCAAGCAACATTGAAGCTACCATGTTACTTAATGATTGGTGTAGGGCCGACCTAAGAGCTCAAGAATCGGATTGGGATGATCGCAATGAGAGCGAAGATGAAGCCTTCACCAAGACAGATCAATTAGAAGCGGACTAGGAAGCACTTCAAGGTAAAAAGAACTACGAATACTTTGATTCCTCTATGACTGTGAGGGTACGTAGGCAACTCAATTTTAGAAATAAAATTGAGCTCAAGTCCTTTATTATTATGTTTTTTTTCCTTTCAAATGTAAAAGTGAATATTAGATTAGTGTTGTGAAGAAAAAATATCTATGTAGTTTTTATTTAAATTTGTAAGGAAGAAGAGAATTGGATTAGTTGTAATTTTTCCACATTATTAATGAAAGTCCTTTGGGTGTTCTTATTCAATGAGTACTTTCAAGTTAAAATTACACAACAAATCAAAATCAAGAGCAAAAGACTTAAAATTATGCAAAAAGTCAAAAAATAGCTTCAATGATCAGTGCACGGTCCGTGCTCGTTCGAAATCCAAAAACAGACCGGCTTTGCAGGAGGGCACGAACCGTGCACAACAATTGTTCATGAGGCACGGTCCGTGTAGTTTAGGCCCAAACCCGGTGGTTTTGAACCGGCCCGGAACCAGCGGGTTCAAAGCCCGGCTCGGAACCTGCAACCTTCTAATGGTCCGGGCTAAGTTCGGACATCCACGGACCGCGGCCCGGCGGGCTAGGCCCAAAACCGGCGGGCAGAGGACCGGCAGCAGGTCTATGTCCGACCACCACCACCCTTGCTGGCGGAGCTGGTGCCTTGCATCACCGCGCCTGTGTTGATGTCTTACCGCCCAAGTCGCGTGCAGGTAAGTTTTTTTCTTTATTTTCTTTATTTTCTTTTTTCTGTCATTAATATTCATCTTAATAAGGGTATAATTGTATTAATTTATCTCCGATTAAAAAAAATGTATTAATTTATAAAAAAGGTTTAAATTACGCCTTTTAATTATGGTGAGCTATAATTAACATTCACGTATTGAAATGGACTATTTTGGGGATTGCCTTTTATATTATATACGCTCTTTTTTCTAAATTCACTTGACTTGTTGACTTCATTATTCTTCGACGACTTCTTTTTATTTGTTACTTGATTATGTTTATGATTAATGATTATGCACCTAACAATAATAGGTCTCCTAAATCAACCAATTATATATATAAATTTCTATGCCTTTAGTTAGAAAAAAATACGACTTAGAAAATAAAATACTAGAAAAGAGAAAAGATCTTTGAAAGAAAAGTACACATGTATTGAAAATCCTAAAAAGCTAATCTAAAGCGCACATGAATTCATTGATCGAATAAACAACTGGCAAACAGTAATATAACTATAGGCTCATGGTTCAATGTATGATTAGAACTCTCAAATCTTGTTCTCCTCTTTCCTTTATTTTTTTATTAGATTCTCCATATAAATTGTTATACGAGTAATTTTGGTAGAAATGAAAATATAAATCTATCTAAAGTTATGTTATTAAATTATTTGCTTGGAATCGATGATTCTTGAACGCTTCACAAATCAAAAATACCTCTAAAGATGCAAATGGTAAAGGAACACTAAAACAGAGCAATGGCAGCTGCCCCAAATGCCGGAGGGACATATATGGTTCTCAATCATGTAGAAGAATCCGATCAGAACTTGGATCAAGACGAATTGAGATGCCACGTGGTGCAGCAGCCCATTGTACCTATCTTGTGTATCGAGAGATTGTGGAGACTTTTGTTTAGGCACTTCGTCCCTAGCCCTACGTGCAGCCGGTGGGCATGGGGTGTGTGCGAGTGGAGGCCATAATATTAGCGGTCAATATAATCCTCGAGCGTTATCTCGATCAGCTCCGCATCTGGAATGAGACCAATAGCTTCTCCCGTCATCAAATCCATCAAGCATACGTTCTTCTCATCGACGGCCCATCAACGTCCTATCACCGCATACCACTCATTGCTTGATCCGAAGAAAAAGTTAAAAGAAAAAATAGTCAAAGTTAGTTTTGCCTACCACCAAACAAATTTTCCGGCAGAGAAATTGGTTGACAAGACGGCTGATATCGCCGCAGTTGGGGATACAAAATATATTAGGCGATCAGTTGTCAGTGATAAAGTATTACTTACATAATGATAAGGTAGGGATTCCGATAGAGGAAGAATTAATATGAATTCATTTTGTGAATTATCTAAAGTTGCAGATTATTTTCTACCATAAATTTGAATTTTCTATACTATATATATATAAAGTTTATTGAATTTTAATGCGATTATACAAAGTAATAATGGTAAAAAATAGTCAATTGAAAAAAAAATTAAAAAGAGAGAGAGAGAGATAGCAATCAACTTAAAAATATATAAATTCTCATCACTTTCCCACTTGATATGTCAAAAAGATATAAGAAAATTTAGAAACAAAAAAGCTAATAATTTAACCCACCTTTATCTCTCTCTGTCTATCTCTCCCCATGTTTCTTCCACACTCGGCAACCCCCACGGCCCTACCCACCAACTCTCCTCTCTCTGTCTCTCTCTTCTTCTCCATGGTTCTCTTGGATTTCTTCCCTTCTCTACACTTCTCTCCTCCTTTTCCCTTTCTTCTACCTATTTTTTCATTTTGCCGGTCGTGTTGTTCCATTACAACCAATTCACCGCTGCTGACGATGCAATGGTGGCTCACCCGTGCCGGACCTATGCCAAATTTTGAGAAAGTGGCAATTACGTGTTGTAGTTGTAGAAGCCGCTGAAAACTGAAGACGAAAAAAGAAGGCTCAAATAAATTTGGGAAATTAGGGTTGGACAAGCTTTTCCGAACTCGAACGAGCCCTCGAGATTAATCGAGCCTCAATGTGTTGGTGCAAATCTGCTCAAAGGAGGCATTGGGCTCAAATGAGCCTTTTAAGTTCAATCGAGCCTCAAGCTCAATCGAGCCTTCCAGGCTCAAACAAGCCTCTCGAGCTCGATCGAGTCTCAATGTGTAGGGTGGGACAAACTCATTAAGGGTACTTTTATCTAATCACGCAAAAAATGGATATAATTCATATCTTTTTCAATTTGTGGCCAGTATTTATCTTTTACTAAAATAAGTAGCTATTTTGTATTTCGCCCCTTATGAACCAGATGGAAAGGGGTGAATCTTATGAAAATCACAACAATGATAGTTGCGGGGTGAAATGGTCTTTGTGCGGTAGTCGAAAATGCCAATGCCATGGCCATTGTAAGTCATGCCGGTGTCCGTGAAATAAATGGAGTTGGGCTTGAGTAATCCTTTCCCGATGGTTGGAATCTCAACAACGTGGTTCATTCCCAACTAAGAAGGCCAGACCATTCAAGTCGTCCACAACCTCACACTCCGTCTCTATCCTATTGATTTTAAGAATAAGAAAGAACACACTTGAGTGACAAAAATTATTATACAAGTCCCTATTATATGCCACACCATCGATTTCAATCCCACAGTTCATGAAGAGCATGATGATCAAAGGGTCATGATCGATCTTGCTTTTCAAGGGTGATTTAGGCACGAAAACAGAGAATTAAAGAACACGAAAGTAAAGGACACAAGGGATTTACGTGGTTCGATTGAGAGATCTACAGTCCACGGGGCGGAAAGTATGTACGCTTTATTAGCTTTATGTGTGAGGCTTACAAGAGATTGTTCTCCCCCTTCATCTATTCTAAACCCCTATTTATAGATATTTTTACATAGAGTTCTACTAGGATAATAATTCTTCTCCAACTTGGACTCTTGAGCTTGATCTCCTCCTTTTATGGATAAACACCGAGCTTCTAGATCTCCTTTAAGATTAGAGTTGTAGTTGGTGTAGGAATCGGAGTTGCCTTGTTGGAATGTTGGGCCGAGGTGGGCTGATCTGAGTTGGGCCGAGCTGAGCAGTGTCTTTAAAGGGGCCGAGCTGAACCGTTCGAGTCCAATTATATTGGGCTCGATGCTTGGGCCTAGTAGCTAGGTCATATCCTATCACATCCCCCCCCTAAAAAAAGATATAGAAGTGAGGTGTGATGTGGGGCAGAACAGTGAAGTGGGTGAGTGTAAAATGACATTACCCCGTCGAATTTGAGAAGTCGACGAAGTTGAACTACCTTCCTCCTCGTGAAGACGAGGTTGGTCTTGAAATTACATTGCCTTATCGAAATTGAGATTTCGACGAAGTCGAAATGCATGCCGCCTCGTTAAGACGAGGTCGGTCTTGAAATTACATTGCCCCGTCAAAATTGAGATTTCGACGAAGTCGAAATGCATTTGGCAACAAGTCGGACGAGGCAATCTTGGTTGGAAGAGCGAAGCCGAACACGGAGCGACGGTTGGAGTCCCGAGTTAGTGGGACACGTGTCGCGCTGTGGTGGTGGGAGTTGAAAAGGGCGGAAGTTTTTTGAATAAAACTTCCGTTGTATGCCATTTTCCCTCACTTTGCCCTAATTTCTGAAATTGAGAGGGAGAGAAACTTGTCGCTATTCTTCTGCATTATCGCCGTTCTGCCACTCGATTTTTCACGGTTTTCAACCGGACATTCCTTCATTGGCCACCGTCATTTGCTGTCGACAAGTAAGTTATTCGACTATGTTTGCAATTCCTCTCCTAGTTCGAGTGAAAATAGGCCTTTAGGGTTTTTCGACTCGCCGCCGGCGACTTCCAGTCGGGGCGGGGAGGTGGAAGTAGATATTTTTTCTGTAAGTCTTCTTGTCCGCTTAGGCATAGGGTAGTTTTTCCACCGCCGTTGAATTCGGAGGATAGGGCTTTGAGATTTATGTCGATCCTTAAGGGCCCAGAGATTCTTAGTTTAGCCCAAAATTATTTATTTCCTGATTATGTTGAATGGATGGTTCCTCAGGCTGAGGACAGGGCTTTTGAGCCCCCTCATGGCTTTGTCACTATTTACGAGGACTGTTTGCACCACTGTCTTCGTCTTCCATTGCCTTCTGTATTTGCCGGGCTTCTAAGAAAGTTCGAGCTTCCTTTAGGTCAACTTTTTCCGAACTCTTTTTGTCAATTGTACGCTCTCGGTGTGATGGCGAAGCGACACGGGTATGACCTTAGTGTAGATATGATTCTTAGGTTCTTTCAGCTGAGGCCGTCCGGTGGTTGGTTTTATCTTTCACCTCGTCTCGGTTTCAAGGTTGAGACGAAGTCGAAAATTACAAACTGGCAGTCGAAGTTTTTCTTCAGCCGGTTCGGTGAAGTTCCCGAGTTCATGTGGAAGGTGGGGAAGTTAGGGAAACAAAAGACGGAGTTGTCTTTTAGTAAGCTGGAAGGGAAACTTAATGCCCACATCGAGGAAGTGTTTTAGTGAGCCCTTATGATCCCGCTTTGATGGAAGAGCCGGTGAAGGGTGAGGCTGCGCTTCCCTTTTTGTTGTGTACTTGATACGTACATCGTTTGACTAGTCTTATTTCTTTTAGTGAAGCTAGTAAAAGACAGGAAAAGGCCGAGGTCCGAGGATCTTGTAGTGTTGGAGAAGGGGGGACCGCCGAGCCTCGAACTCGGCCTCGGCCTCAAGCAGTGGAAGCCCTACCTTGGTTGGTATAATTGGTTGCCCGTCGAAAGACGATCACCGGTGCGGCAGGAATCGCGTCTGGAAGTTCATTGCTGCTACACGACTCGCGAATTTATTCAGAAGCAGCTTCTGTTATTCACCAATTCTGGACTGAAATCACCACTAAATCGGATGAAACCACCCGGAAACATATTATACTCGTTGAGAGATTCCAACAGTAGGTTTCCCGTCGAAAGCCGATCACCGGTGCGGCGGGAATCGCGTCTGGAAGTTTATGCTGCTGCACGACTCCCGAAATCGCGATTTGTTCGGAGCAGCTTCTGTTATTCGCCAATTCCAGACTGAAATCACCACCAAATCAGACTAAACCACCCGGAAACATGTTCTACTCAGTCGAGAGGATTCCAATGGTAGGTTGCCCGTCGAAAGCCAATCACCGGTGCGGCGGGAATCGCGTTTGGAAGTTCGTGCTGCTGCACGGCTCGCAAAATCGCGATTTGTTCATCTTTTCCGGCAGATTTCTCCGTCGTTTCTCAACCAAAACGAGCGATCCACCCATACATCTCTTCGTCTCGGCGAGGAGAACAAAGCCCACGAGTCAATTTCACGATTATTATTCAGATCTAACAGGAAAACGACCGAAACGGCAGCAGCGGATCTAAGTCTTAAAACTGAATCCGGTTTTGCATGTTGAAAAATCGAAGTCATAGATCGATTTCGGTTCGACTTCCCTACAACAAACAACGAAGTGGAGTACGAAGCTTTAATCGCTGGACTTCGCCTAGCTTAAGGTCTCCAGACACGAGCTGTACAATTTTACAGTCTCTCAAGTCATGGTGAGCCACATGCTAGGAGGTTACGAAGCTAAAGGCGACAGAATGAAAAGGTACCTCCACAAAGCCAAGAGCCGACAATAATACTACTCATATTTTGAGTTAGTTCGCATCCCGAGGGGGCAGAATAGCCGAGCAGATGCACTAAGCAAATTAGCCTCGTCATCCACAAGCCCTCCCATGGAAGAAGTCAAACACCGAAGTGTAGACGAAGCCGAGGTCAACCCAGAAACTGACAATGAGCCTGACTGGATGACCCCTTCAAAATTACTAGGAGAAGGGCGAACTACCCATAAGCTCGAAGCTAGAAAAATCTTGAGCAAGTCTCCAACCTCACCAGCATGTAAAGCTCGTGACCATTCATGCAACGGGGAATAGACATCGTCAGTCCAATAGACAAAGCTCTCGGCCAATTCCAGTTTCTCATCATAGCCATCAACTTTTAGGCTCAAATGGTTGGAAGCCGAACCCTTGGCAAAAATCACGAGCAAGAACGCCCTCAACTTCATCTGGAAGAACATAGTATGCCGCTTTGGCATACCCCATATCCTCGTCTCGGACAATGGGACGCAGTTCATAGACAACGTTTAGAGAATGGAGTGAACATATTCAACAAAAGTTTACCTCGGTAGCCCATCCCTAAGCAAACGGCCAGACTGAAGTCACAAACCGGACGATCATCAAGGGACTCAAAGCTCGCTTCGATAAAGCCAAAGGAGATTGAGTAGCGAACTTACCCCAAGTTATATGGTCATACCGCACAACTCCCCGGACCTCGAACGGTGAAACACCCTACAGTTGGTGTATAAATCAGAAGTAGTGATCCCGGTAGAGATCGGCCTGCCGAACCCTCGCTCTATCAATTTTTCAGCCGAAGACAATGAAGAGAATCTCCGAACCGGCCTAGGTCTGGTGGAAGAAAAAAAGAGCTCGCCTACATAAGGGAAGCCAAGTACAAGCAACAAGTAGCTCGGTATTATAACCAGAGTCAAGTACCAACCATTCCAAGTAGGCGACCTCGTTCTTCGAAAAAATTTGAATAGGACTACTTGACTCATGACCTAACCGACCTAAGATGAAATGACCTTTACTCCTTTCCACCTATGCGAAGTATTTCTTTAGATGAGAGACATGCCAAGTTCGGGGTATTGGCTCACCAGATAGATGGGCGAGCTTATATAACCCTTTGCCGAGGACTTCTTCAACTCGGTAAGGTCCTTCCCATGTGGCTTGTAGTTTGTCGAGCTTTTCTGTCTTGCTGACTTCGTTATTCCGAAGTACGAGGTCGCCTACTTGGAATTGTTGGAATTTTACTCTTTGGTTATAGTATCGAGCTACTTGCTGCTTGTACTTAGCTTCCTTGATGTAAGCCAAATCCTTCTAGTAGGTCCAAATCAGCTCGTAGTCCTTCTTCATTGGCTTCGGCTAAAAAATTCAGCGTGCGGTGGCTCGGCAATCCGATCTCAACCGGGATGACAGCTTCAGTTCCGTACACCAAACTGTAAGGTGTTTCTCCGTTTGAAGTCCGGGGAGTTGTTCGGTATGACCATAGGACTTGGGGTAGATTTGCTGCCCAATCTCCTTTGGCTTCGTCAAGTCGGGTCTTGAGTCCCTTCACAATTGTTATGTTCGTAACTTCGGTTTGGCCATTCTCTTGAGGGTGGGCTACCGAAGTGAACTTTTGCCGAATGTGTAGACCTTCGCACCATTCTCTGAATGTTCGATCCGTGAACTGTGTTCCGTTATCTGAGATAAGGACGCAAGGTACGCCGAAGCGGTAGACAATGTTCTTCCAGACGAAGTTAAGAGCATTCTTGCTTGTGATCTTAGCCAAAGGTTCGGCTTCGACCCACTTAGTGAAGTAGTCAATGGCTACGATGAGGAACTATAGTTGTCTGGGAGCTCGGTCAAACGGTCCGACTATGTCGATCCCCCATTGTACAAACGGCCACAGGCTTTGCATGCTGACGAGGTCGCTCTGGGGTAGCCTTGGTACTGTCCCGTGGATCTGACATTTCGGGCATTTCTTAACGAGCTCGACTGCATTGTGGAATATCGTAGGCCAATAGTATCCCCACCTCATCACCTTTTTTGCTAGTGCTCGAGCTCCGATGTGACTCCCACACGCTCCTTCATGCACTTATCTTAGTGCATATTTTGCTTCATTCGGCCCGGCGCATCTTAAAAGGGGTTGGAGATACGACCTTCGATACAGCACTCCTTGCTCCAGGGTGTACTTCGGAACTTTGCTTAGGAATTTCCTAGCTTCGAGCTTGTCGTGGGGCAGTTCCCCCTTCTCTAAGTAAGCTCGGTAGGGAGTCATCCAGTTCGGTCCGTCCTCATCTACTAGGTTCAGTTTGGCTTCTTCAATGCTTCGAAGATTGACTTCTTCTACAGGCGAGTGTGTTGAGGACGATGCCAGTTTGCTTAAGGCGTCAGCGCGGTTATTTTCTCCACTAGGAATCCGCCGCAGCTCGAAGTATTCGAAGCCTTCTTGTAGACTCTTTGCCTTTTGTAAATACTTCTTCATTCTTTCTCCATTTGCCTCGTAATCGCCTAGCATGTGGCTCACTATGACTTGGGAGTCACTATGAACTTAAACGGCTCGGATATGCAAGGAACGAGCTAGGCGGAGTCCGACAATTAACGCCTCGTACTCGACTTCATTATTTGTCATTGGGAAGCTAAACCGAAGTGCATACGCTGTCTCAATTCCATCCGGACTAAGTAGCATCACTCCTGCCCCGCTGCCTGTGCGACCTGAAGCACCATCTACATAGACTTTCTAGCAGTCTTTTGGAGGTTCCTTAAGCTATTCGGCTTCGGCTTTGCTTGGGGGGAGTTCGTCCTGTTTTGGCTCTTCGGAGAACTTAGCCTCTACTAGGAAATCTGCTAGGGCCTGTCCCTTTATAGCTTACCGAGGACAAAAATTTATGTCATGCTCACCGAGTTCGGCCGCCCACTTAGCGATTCTACCTGATGCTTCAGGTTTGGTCAGTACTTGGCGAAGTGGCAGGCTGGTTAGAACTTGTATGGTGTATGCATGGAAATACGGTCTCAACCTTCTAGCGGCATTTACTAGTGCAAGGGCGACTTTTTCCAATGGCTGGTACCTCGTCTCCGGTCCTTTCAGAGCTCGGCTAATGAAATAAACAGGAAGTTGCCGACGTCCTTCATCCTGAACTAGTACAACACTTATAGCTTCATCCGAGGCTGCGAGGTATAGGGAGAGGACTTCTCCATCTTTTGGAACAGACAAAGTTGGGAGCTTGGCCAGGTACTTCTTCAGCTCTTCGAACGCCGATATGTGCTCGTCCTTCCATTCGGAGTCGGGTGCCTTCTTGAGAATCTTGAAGAATGGGAGTTGCTTTTCGGCGGCCTTAGATAAAAAATGACTTAGCGCTGCCAAATAGCCCGTCAGTTGATGCACATCGTGAATGGTTTTCGGGACCTTCATTTCCTGGACAACTCGGACTTTCAAGGGGTTGGCCTTCAAACCTTCTTGCGAAACCCAACACCCCAAGAATTTTCCTGATCGGACCATAAAGGTGTTGGGGTTGTTGTATATAGCTAAAGCAAAAATGTGTTTTAGTATATATGACATGTATTCCACTGGTAACAATCACCTATCTGAATAAATATATTAATAAGAATAAGCCCTATATCTCATGTTTTAGAACACGTGGACGGCTCGGGTGTCAGGGAGATCACGCAGTGTTCGACAATAATTATGAGATATAAACAGTGTCACAGTCGAGATAGCTTGGGAAAACTATCGGTTTAGACTGCAACATAACGGTAGTGGCGGGTCTCAGTCGCTAGTTATGTTGGTACGGTGGAACGTATTGACAGGATCGAGTGAGATAAGGTTCTTCTGATACTGACCCTAGCAATAGGTAAAGAACTAGAGATCTCGGGATTTAGAGATATGATCTTAATCTCGATATGCTATTAGAGATATATGTGTTGATCACTGTTACTTTGACTTGTATAGCTAAGGGTCTATCGTAGCATCCCTGATGACTTGCATCTTAGGTAACATGAGGGCACATAGTATGTCTAATTAGTTATATCGAGACACCGTGTCCGTATTAGGTTGAGAGATATCCCCTCAGGGAGTTCACAAGGTTTATTATACCAAGTCATGCATGCTGATTAAGTTCAGGTATAATAATAAGGGGTGAACGGGTACTACTTGAGGAGAATAAGATGTTAATTAATTATGAGCAGTCAGAGGAGCTCTAATTAATTAATGGATATCGGAGTCATTAAACACGGGGATAGCTCTAAATAAAGTATCAGCCCCAATCTACAAATTAGGACAGAGCGGTGATTCAGTTGTGATTCTTTAGTGGAATGCATCACAGCTCTAATGAAATAAATGTTCTGGGTTGATCATGGTTATTTCATTAGGTAAGGCTAAACTCTGTCTGGTACATAGATCCCTGGGGTGGCCCAAGAGCTCTTCAGGAAAGGAATTCAAGGTATTATTGAGGGATATTAGTTTTGAACTGAAAAGAGGCATTATGGGCTTGAGCTCATTAATGTGGCGCCTACTGTAGTGTAAGGGACGCCAGTTTCCTCTTTTAGTGTCCATCTGATCTCAATAATTGCACTCTGATTAATTATATAATTATGGAATAAATTAATATCTAATTGATTAAGATTTATTCTTAATTAAGGAATTAGATAATTAATTTAATAATTATATATATTATTTTCCTTATAATAATTAGGATTAATTCTAATCATATTTAATTAGAATTTGTTCCAGTAATTATTAACTAAACCGGACTTTAATTAATTAAAGCCCGTGACTTAGTGGACAAGGAAGGGGGCGGCACTTCTCCTTATGAATAAGGAGGAGGAGATTCTCAAAACCTAAGTGTTACAGTATTGAGAATCGGCGCCTATCACTAGCATAGGGAGAGTTCCTGGTTCCAAAGTTCCTAGACGCCCACACAGTCGAAGAACTTCGAGGAAAGGGATCACACCTCAGTAATCTAGACCTGTAGATTACTCCGTCGGCACAGATCTGAGGTATAACATTCTAAACTCGATTATATGATTTAGTTGCATTTAAATTATCACATCCAATTCGAAGATCCTGTGGGAAAAAGGAATGCTTTCAAGCAGCAGTTCCAACAACTGGTATCAGAGTCACGGTTCTAGAATTGGCTATGTGATAATTGGATTAAATGTATGTTCATGTATTCGAGTCAATTATGCTATAAACTGTGCATGCTGCTGTCCGGGAACAACGTGTGTTGTTTTTGATCCCGTTTTATTTGGGTTTTTTCGTGTTGTTTTTTCAAATCGGTGAGAAATAAGGTACCGATTAGAATATGATTCATTTTTCTGTAAATTTCTTTGTATTTCGATTTCTTGTAAATTCTGTGCGATGGAGATTGAGTGAAGAAATTTAAGAATGAGACACGAGAATCGAGGAGACGGCGGCGACGACGCGTGTGGAAGCGCGTGTCGCACACGCGCCTTCTTTGATCGAACGGCTGCAGGCTCTTTTTTCGGCTGCACATTCCGGTGGTTCACGAAGGCTGAACCCTAGATTTAAACCTAGGGTTCAGGTGACGTTGGGACGGGATGGTGACGGCGAAAACGGCAGATGCAAGCGGCGGTAGGGGCAGGGGGCCAAAACCCTAAGGGTTTCGGCCATGGCTGCTTCGCGGGTTCGATCGGGGCATGGTGCAGACGGCGAACCTGCTCAGCATCTCGATGGTGCTGGGCGGAGTTCGTCTCGGACACAGGCGCGGTGACGGGAGCAGCGGCGATCTGCATGCGGTGGTGGTGGGGGCTGAAACCCTAAGGGTTTCAGCCATGGCTGCTACTGCTGCAGCAAAAATTCATCGGTGTCGAGCTGCTAAGCTCGTTGATGATGGCGGCGAAGGTGAGATCAGGTTGGAGGCGGCGGCTGAAACGATGGCAGCAGCGGCGACGGGCAACGGCGAATTATTATCGTGCGCGGTCCTGTCCGCCAGCTGCTGCAGGTGTTTCAATCGTCTGCTGCGGCTGCTCCGGTGCCGGACTCACGCTGGGGTGATCGCACACGAAGGCTAAGGCGGCAGCTGCGGGCGGAGGCGGACGACGGCGGCAGTGATAGGGTTTCGCTGCACGCACGCCGTCGAGGGCTTCTGCTCCGGCTGCTGCGATTGCTCCGTCCGCTGATGCTGCTGTGACTTCCGACTCAAACCCGGCACCCTCTGTGGTGCTGGGAGGCTCGTCGAGCCAGTGGGAGCGGTCGGCGGCGGCGGTGGTTCTTTGGCAGAGCTGCAGCGGCTGAAGTTCGAAGATGAAGATGAAGATGAAGATGAAGACGATGATGATGATGGTGATCGGGCTGGGATGCCGGGCTGGGCTCGGGCCGGGCTGCAAGGGACGCAGCTGGCCCGTTCGCCCAGCCCACACGCGATCCGACCCGATCCGGCCTGTTTGACGCGTACGACGACGGCGCGTGCAATGCACGCGCGTACATCGTCGTGACACGTGTCGGTGACGTGGCAAGCGAACGAGGGATGTTCGTTTTTTCAACGAACGGTCCTCGTCGTTCAACGAGGGCTAAGGTTTTCCGAAACTTTAGTGTGATTGTTGACGGTTAGGTTTTCGTAACCTAATTCGTTTCAAAAATCATTCGTCTCGTCTCATTTGGAAATAGGGAATTCCGCGCCCTAATTCCATTTCGAGCTATTGCTAATTATGGAAGGTGGACTTGAAGACCAAGTGAAGACTTTCCAAGACCGAAGCTTGTTTCGGATTTTAATTAATTAAATTGTAATAGATAGGTTTTATCTTTCCCGGTCGGCAGCCTATTTATTTATTTTAATTAATTATGCATGCTATGGATGGTTTAAATTACGCAATGTGATGAAAGCATGTTTTGCATGTTATTGTTGCTTTTATTAAATGCGTAATAGAAACGAACATGCCTAGGGTGTCATAGCATGGATTTATGATTTCAAAAGCGAGCATGTTTTATTACTTGCGCTTAGAAATCATGCGGTAGGACTTAATTGTCAACATGCTTCGTATATCGCATAAAACCCTTTGAAAATTAAAAGACTAAGCGGTAAAATCAATTAGTTTTAATTAATTAATTGGGGACCTCGATATTTGGTTTTAGACGAAGTCAAGGATTAGAATCGTATAGATGTCCACCTACGTGGCCTACACGATCTCGAACCCCTTGCCCGTATATTCGTCGGTAAAATTTCTCAATAACTTAGAATATTCTTTAGGAGAGTGGGAGTTGTACGAGTAAACGTCCACCCTACGTGGCTTGCACGTACAGGCTCTAACTCGGTCCTTAGTGGAAATTTTAAGTGAGATAATCTAAGAGGGCGTCTACAATACCGGCACAGTTCTCGTTTTCTGTGCTATCTTGTAGATAAACTCGGTTAGGTGAATAATATGGTTAAAGCTTAGCTACTAATTGATGAATCCTTTCTATGAGGTCACTTCTCAAAATAGTAGGGTCCGGTTAAGGTACGGGTTATTATTTCTTTAGTTCACAAGGGTCCATGTGATGATAAGAGAAATAAACTGGCTCTAGAAGTCATGGTCGAAAATTTCATGCTTGCCTGGTCGCCCTACGTGACTCAAGTATAAAATTTTTGGGCTACTCGTTTGTTGGTTCAATGTTATTTTGTCAAAGGGTTATAACATTGATAACATAAATTATTTTTATTAAATAAGTTGTTAACTGTCAACTTATGTTATTTGGTTTCAGATATGTCTATGGATCCTTTTCGCAATCAAGTTCTTAATTCCATTACCTCCTCTAAAATAGTTCCTATGGATGTAAGAAACCGCATTCTGAGGTTCCAGACTTTTGGGAAAATATCCTCTAAGAAATATGAGGATAATTATGACATGGAACGTTATGTCATGGAATTTCGCGAGCTGTTTCAGACTTATGAGACATATGGCGCCACACTTTCTGGACAAGTGAAGTGTGACATTGTCTTGGCTTCTCTATCGACTTCTTTTACCGCTCTTCGCATGGAGATCATCAAATCTCAAGTCGACCATACTGATTTGGAAACTCTTTTCGAAGAGCTCCTTGAAGTCGACAATGAGAGAAAGAAGGTGGTCATGTGGTCGAGAGAGGTAAAGAAGATATACGATAGGGTGAGGGCTAAAAGTGAAACGAGTCGTGATTCCGAAAAGGAACCTCCGAGGCGAAATAAGAAACAAAAGATGGATGAAGGTATGTCTCTAAATGTAACATGGTGAAACATATTAGCATTGGTTTAGTCCTTTATTGGACGGGTTGAACTGGTGGATACTAATTATGGTTTGTTACATGTATTTCTTTGTAGGCGATGCCACAAAGGATGATGAGGCGGCTTCGAGTCCTGGTGTCAGCGAGCATTGATGGTTGATGCGGTTGCTGATTACTCGAAGACTTCTGTTTCTTTGTTTTATCTTTTGGTTTTGAGATAGATGTTTAGGATGATACATTACTTTACTATTTTCATTACATTGGTGCCAAGTTTTGGCGGTACATTTGTTTTGAATTGGTTTATGGATGATTTCGGTTTTAACATTTGTGTTAATTCAATTTTAACACTGGTTGTTAAATGTTTTTCATTCATGTGTTGAAGTAATTATCTAGTAACATGGAATATCTTAAATATGATTAGATAAATATAGTAGTTTCTTTGTTTCTCACCTCTTTTCTCATCTTGATTTGAAACATTACTAAACTATGTCAAGTATCTATAATTCTACCTTACAATTTGAGTATAAATTGGCATTATGAACGATTTTAACTCAAGTTGGATATAAGGGATATTTGCATGTATCATACTGCAAATTAGTTGAATTAAGATTGGTGATAAGTTGGATTAGTAAAATTTCCAATAAAAGATTAAAAGGATAAGGTGATGAAAAAGATCGTTATTGAACGAATGTTCAAAAATGATAGGATCATTCAAGGAATTTCAATAAGCCAAGAAGTACAAGAATGAATAGTCACAAGTATTCTGCACAAGGTCATCTTTATTGCAGTGGGAGTGTTTTTTGAAAGGGAACACTAAATCGTTAAGAAACGACCACGTAAACGTAAAAGTTTAAATGAGAAGGTTAAAGTAATTGATACGATCCATGTTAATTTGCAAGGTTCATTGTTGGATTTAGATTCATGATGAAAAGTGCAAAGGAAGAACAAAGTTGATATGGAAAATATAGAAAAAGTTTTCTATATTTCTATATTAACACTTTCTGTACCTCATAAGTTACAATCCAATATCTGTTTAAAGTCAATGGCTTTTGGCAGGAGATATTCGGATATAACGGTTATGTTGGAACAAATGTGTATCAATTAAGGACATTATTCTGAATGCTTGATAACTCTTGCGGAAATTCGAATAATAGGAGCATTTATGGAATGACATGCATAAAATCAAGTTTTATGGAACGTGTCAATAAATGTTATAGTTCTCATGGTAATGAAGATGAAAGGCGTGATTTTCTTGTACATTATGTGATAATATCACTAACTTAGGCAACATTGTGAAAGTATTATCAGACATAATGGTGGTGGTTATTCGGACAGTTTAAGACGCATAATTTGAATAATGTAGGGTATATCCATAAGGATTGTATACATGATTCAAGTATTCTACGTAGGTTACTGTTCTGACTAGGTTATCGATATAAATTATATTGAAAAAGTGTCAGATATTTGCTATTGCTGCGTGCTAGGTAACAAATATATTTCATTAATGAACACGGATAATCGGGGAGTATGTTGGTAAATGAGGTAATCGACCTTAAATCTATGTGTTCACTTAGAAAGGAGAACCATACCTTGGAGAATCTCGGAATAGTAAAATGTTTATGAGAGTTCTTTCATGACAATCTAAATATGTAGTGGGAGCTACTAAAGCAGCTGTATGGTTGGAAACTTTACTTTGTGAAATGGTAGTAATCCTATCTTGCAAGAAATCTCACATGAGTTTTCAAGTGCAGAAGCAAGATTTACGGATTTGTCAAACTGGGAAAACATATAGGAGTACCGATTGGTTTATGTAACCATAAGGCGATATTGGTGTATAAAGGAACATTAAAGCAGGAATGTTTATATGGCGGTTAATTCACTAAATTGAGTATGCCGGCACCTCGGAAGCACGTGGTGGGCATTGTCTCAGTGATCCTCCCACGGTAAAATCTTTCAGTATAAGTGGGAGAAGATGTGAAATACAGTGATGCCATATAGTTTCCGATAGACACATGGGTATACTAAAAGTTTTTACTTTAGTATAAGTGGGAGATTGTTGGGGTTGTTATATATAGCTAAAGCAAAAATGTGTTTTAGTATATATGACATGTATTCCACTGGTAACAATCACCTATCTGAATAAATATATTAATAAGAATAAGCCCTATATCTCATGTTTTAGAACACGTGGACGGCTCGGGTGTCAGGGAGATCACGCAGTGTTCGACAATAATTATGAGATATAAATAGTGTCACAGTCGAGATAGCTTGGGAAAACTATCGGTTTAGACTGCAACATAACGGTAGTGGCGGGTCTCAGTCGCTAGTTATGTTGGTACGGTGGAACGTATTGACAGGATCGAGTGAGATAAGGTTCTTCTGATACTGACCCTAGCAATAGGTGAAGAACTAGAGATCTCGGGATTTAGAGATATAATCTTAATCTCGATATGCTATTAGAGATATATGTGTTGATCACTGTTACTTTGACTTGTATAGCTAAGGGTCTATCGCAGCATCCCTGATGACTTGCATCTTGGGTAACATGAGGGCACATAGTATGTCTAATTAGTTATATCGAGACACCGTGTCCGTATTAGGTTGAGAGATATCCCCTCAGGGAGTTCACAAGGTTTATTATACCAAGTCATGCATGCTGATTAAGTTCAGGTATAATAATAAGGGGTGAACGGGTACTACTTGAGGAGAATAAGATGTTAATTAATTATGAGCAGTCAGAGGAGCTCTAATTAATTAATGGATATCGGAGTCATTAAACACGGGGATAGCTCTAAATAAAGTATCAGCCCCAATCTACAAATTAGGACAGAGCGGTGATTCAGTTGTGATTCTTTAGTGGAATGCATCACAGCTCTAATGAAATAAATGTTCTGGGTTGATCATGGTTATTTCATTAGGTAAGGCTAAACTCTGTCTGGTACATAGATCCCTGGGGTGGCCCAAGAGCTCTTCAGGAAAGGAATTCAAGGTATTATTGAGGGATATTAGTTTTGGACTGAAAAGAGGCATTATGGGCTTGAGCTCATTAATGTGGCGCCTACTGTAGTGTAAGGGACGCCAGTTTCCTCTTTTAGTGTCCATCTGATCTCAATAATTGCACTCTGATTAATTATATAATTATGGAATAAATTAATATCTAATTGATTAAGATTTATTCTTAATTAAGGAATTAGATAATTAATTTAATAATTATATATATTATTTTCTTATAATAATTAGGATTAATTCTAATTATATTTAATTAGAATTTGTTCCAGTAATTATTAACTAAACCGGGCTTTAATTAATTAAAGCCCGTGACTTAGTGGACAAGGAAGGGGCGGCACTTCTCCTTATAAATAAGGAGGAGGAGATTCTCAAAACCTAAGTGTTGCAGTATTGTGAATCGGCGCCTATCACTAGCATAGGGAGAGTTCCTGGTTCCAAAGTTCCTAGACGCCCACACAGTCGAAGAAATTCGAGGAAAGGGATCACACCTCAGTAATCTAGACCTGTAGATTACTCTGTCGGCACAGATCTGAGGTATAACATTCTAAACTCGATTATATGATTTAGTTGCATTTAAATTATCACATCCAATTCGAAGATCATATGGGAAAAATGAATGCTTTCAAGCAGCAGTTCCAACAAAAGGTACATTTCTCGGGATTTAGCTTCAGGTTCACTTTCCGAAGTAGGCCGAAGACGATCTTGAGGTCGTCAACGCAGGTCGCTGGTTCTCTACTTTTGACGATGATGTCATCAACGTAAACTTCAACAATCTTTCCAATGTGTTGTTGGAATATCTTGTCGACCATCCTTTGATAGGTTGCTCCCGCATTTTTAAGCCCAAATGGCATCTTCTTGTAGGCAAAGACGCCGAAGTTCGTGATGAAAGCTGTCTTCGGAGCATCTTCATCACTCATTAGGACTTGGTGATACCCTTTGTATAGATCTAGAAAGCTGAAGACCTTGTGACCAACCAGGGCTTCTACTTTCTTGTCAATGTTGGGCAAGGGGTAGCAGTCCTTTGGGCAGTGTTTGTTGAGGTCGGTATAGTCAATGCACATCCGCCAACCTCCTTGTTGTTTTTTGACCATGACCGGGTTAGCTATCCATGTCAGATATTTGACCTCGAGCAAAATATCGGTTTTCCGAAGCTGTTGTACCTCGTCATAAATGACTTGACTTCGTTCTGTAGCGAAGACTCGTTGTTTTTGCTTTACTGGCTTTACTCCGGGGTCGATATTCAGTCGATGAGTAATGATGCTAGGTGCTACTCCGGTCATGTCGAGGGGTGTCCAGGCAAAGACATCTCTGTATTCTCGAAGAACTTGGATGATCTGCCTGTGGAGTTCGGCTCCTCCCGTGAAGCCTACTTTGACGACCTTGGATGGGTCATCTTCGTAGAGTACTATATTTTCCACCGGCTCGTCTGATACAGATTCTTGTTTCTGCTCCAACTCTTTGGGCAGCTGTAATTGCTATGCTTGGGAGTGTTGAGGTGCCCCGGTACCTCGTAGTGCGATCTGCATGCACTCCTTTGCTCGTTTTTGGTCACCTCGAACTACGATCACCCCATTTTTTGATGGGATTTTGATCGTTAAGTGGTATGGCTAGCAGATCGCCTTAACCGCCACCAGCCAATCCCTTCCGAGTATAACATTGTATGGAGAATCCGCTTTAATGACGAAGAGCTTAATGACCTTAGTGGTTGATAACAGGTGAATCCCCACTGTTATGGGCAATTGTACAACCCCCTCCATTTGCGTCTCCTGTTAGACGAAGCTCTTTAGCAGGACTGGTGCTGGTGCGAGTTGCGGCTTTCTCCACTCCTAGCTGGTCGAAGTAATTCTTGAAGAGGACACTGACCGAGGCTCCGGTATCAATGAAAACTCGTCGTACGAGCTTATTAGCCACCCCGGCTTCAATCACAATCGCATCTTAGTGGGGCATGGTAGGTGGCACTGGGTCTTGGTTCGAAAAAGTAATTACCTCGTCCTTTTTGAACCTTTTTTGGAAGGTTCGTCCTGTTGTGGACTTCGAGCTTCGGACTTTAATGACAACTTCGTAGCTCCCTGTGGGATCCCAGTAATAGCTTGTACGACTCCATCATACTGAGGTTGGTCTTCATCTTCGTCGTCTTCTCGCTTCGGCTTCTTGTCGGCCTAGGGGCCGGAGTTATTCCCCCCTCTATTTTATCTTCATTTTTGTTATTCTGGGGTCGGCCTTCATTCTGGTTGCGACTTTGGTATCTCCCCAAAGTACCGTCGCGCACCAAGTAATCGATTTCCGAAGTGAGATTTCTGCAATCCTCTATGTCATGGCCGTAGTCCTCATGGAACTTGCAATATTTATCTTTGGATCGGCGCTTCGATCCTCCTCGTGACATCGGTTGAGGCTTCTCGAACAAATTCTGGTGAAGCTCGTAAATCTCTGTCCTCGGCGTCGTCAGCTGTGTGAACTGGTTTTTCTCTTGGTTCGGCCGAGGTCCGAGCCGGGACTCTATAGGTACCCGCTGTAATCTGTCGAGGGCGCTTCGGCGACTACTCCCTTGGTCGTTGCGCTCCTCTCTCTTCTTTCGGTCGGAAGATTCAGCTTTGTCGGCTTCCCGTTTCTTCCGATCGGCTTCATCTGCCCGTGCAAACCTGTCTGCTATGGCCTATAGTTCCCTCGATGTTCGAGGATCCTCCCTGACGATCTCCCTGTAAATGGCACCGGACTGAATTGCGTTCTGGAACGCTAAGATGAGGACTTCATCGGTCAGCCGATCGACTTTCAGGCTCTCTTTGTTGAACCTAGTCATGAAATCGCTGATCGATTCCCCCCGCCCTTGGCGAAGTGAAAGTAGTTATGCCGTGGTAGTCTTTGGTTCGGCCTTTTGGAAGAACCTCCTATCGAAGGCCTCTATCAGTTCGGCGTAGGAGTTAACACTCCTAGGCGGAAGGCTGTAGAACCATGCTCGGGCATTGTCAACCACCAATTCGGGGAACACTTTACACAAATAGATATCGTCACTTAGCCCCTGATTCAACATGTTATACTGAAACTGCAAGAGGAAATTTTGCGGGTCGCATAACCCGTCGTATGGCCTTACTGGTGGCACTTTGTAGGTAGGCAGGGAGCGGCGTGTACAATATGCGGTTGGTGAAGGGAGTAGACAGCCTCCCATAAACACCGTACGTGCCACCTTGGTAGTTGTCGTTATTGCGCTGAGGTGGGTTGGCGTAAAGGGGAGGGCTCTCCCGTCGAGGTGACGGGATGTTAAGTCGAGGTGAGTGCCGATTGTATTCACCTCGGTGACCGTCCTCGAACCGCCTTATAGGGGCCCGTGCGTGTAAGATTTGAATGCTTTGGGACCCTTCTTGGTGGTGAGGTTGTACGGCCGCTTCACGTTCTCCTCCTCAGTTGTGTTCGAGTTGTTGTTCGACGAACTTCAGGAGGTTTTGCTGGTTCTCGGCCATGAACGCCTTTACTACATCGCTGAGCTGCCGCTGGTGGTTGGGGAGCTCGTCCTCCTTGCTGCTATTGCGGCCTTCTGAGCTTCGGCGACTCGGGTTGCCGAACCTGTCAACCGGTATGTTCGCGACATCCCCTTCGGGGGTCAGGCTTCGCATCGGCTCTTTTCCGGATCGTTGGGGGCGGTCGGTCTCCGGCACATGGCTGGCTTCGACCTCTTCCGCATCCCGCCGAAGGGGATTGTTAGCACCTTGTCCAGCTTACTGGGCCTCTTTTTCCGTTTGGCCGCTGCAGCAGCAGCAGCGGCGTTGGATCGTGTCGATTTTATTAATTTTCCTGCCATCGTGACTGAACTTGAAAGCGTTGATCGGTATTCACAAGATTTTAGTTTCCCACAGACGGCGCCAGTGATCGATCTTGCTTTTCAAGGGTGATTTAGGTACGAAAATAGAGAATTAAAGACCATGAAAGTAAAGGACACAAGGGATTTACGTGTCGATCGAGATATCTACGTCCACGGGGCGGAAAGTATGTACGCTTTATTTGCTTTATGCGTGAGGCTTACAAGAGATTATTCTCCCCCTTCATCTATTCTAAACCCCTATTTATAGATATTTTTACATAGAGTTCTACTAGGATAATAATTCTTCTCCAACTTGGACTCTTGAGCATGATCTCCTCCTTTTGTGGATAAACACCGAGCTTCTAGATCTCCTTTAGGATTAGAGTTGTAGTTGGTGTAGGAATCGGAGTGGCCTTGTTGGAGTGTTGGGCCGAGGTGGGCTGATCTGAGTTGGGCCGAGCTGAGCAGTGTCTTTAAAGGGCGAGCTGCGAGCTGAACCGTTCGAGTCCAAATATATTGGGCTCGATGCTTGAGCCTAGTAGCTAGGCCATATCCTATTAGGTCACTATCACAAATGCAGTCGCCCATGCAAGATGAGGCATTCTGATGCATTCCATTTCGAGCATCTCCACGTCAACATTCATCTGCTTCCACAACATTCTGTCTTTTACCTCAAAGGAGTAGATGACAGTTTCTTCCAACGTGTCAACTGTTCCACCGCATCATTTCGTAGTGTTTCTCCGCTTGCCGAAATTTGACTCGGACGAAATAGTCATTCCACAAATCGAACGTACAAGGTTGGATACTGGTGAAGTAGTTGCTCTTGTCGTTGTTGCATTCATGAGGGGCTCGAATGCTATCTTTCCCTTGCCCTTCTTCTTCAATGCAGCTTTTGCTTTTTTTTTTTTTACCCCATTGGACAGTTCCGATCTGAAACCTCGTAGTATTCTTTTTTTTGATACAGATTCCCGATTCAAATTCGAGGAGTTATCCAAACCCTTCTAGCGCTTCTCGTCGTGGATATTGCTTCCTGCGGCTTTAGCGAATTTTAGTGTTTTTATTATCTCGTTTTGAGCATCCTTATACTTGATATAATGGTCAGTGGTGTCATTGTACTAGGTATTTGCCTTATCGTAGATGGCCTTGGCATTGGATTCGCTTTGGCCAGTCCCTCTTTGTAAAAATGTAGTCGTGGAATTCCTTCACGGCTTTTGTGAGTCTAGTGACACTTTCAGCTGCCTTCGAGCACTCGTTCCTTATGATTGGACGGAGTTGTAGCGGGGAAGTTATTCTTTCCCAAAAATTCGTGCCAACTTAGGCATTGTCGACGATTGGATCCATGCTAATGCTAATGCTCGACCACCCAACGTCGAGAGTCTTTGCCTCCACGGGAGAGTATTACTCGCTCTTCACTATCACCTTCGGAGGGGATGGCAGGTGGTGGCCATCGCCCCCCTCAATTTTTTCAATTTTATTACCTATACAGATATATATTAATTCATATATTATATTATATACACATATACACACATATATACACTCTAATTGATATAATAAATATTAGTAGCAATTTTAAACCACATTATTTTAGGCTCATCAGTCTAGCCCAAAAATTTGGTGGCCTCATTACTTGTGTACTTTGAAAAATAAATTGTTAAAAAATTTGATGTAGAATTAATAATTGATGATTTTGGTGATATGAAGAACGGAGAAGTACAAGTTAAAAGATCTACAATTAATAGAGTTAGTGTTTCTTTATATGTATTTAGTTATTATATATTTTAAATTATTTATGGTACAAGCTAGACAATAATATGTTCTCTTTTATTTTTGCAAAGTTGATAGAAATTGTATTTTACTATGTTTTGGATACATCACTAATATATTTTTCGTATTAGTTATTATAAGGTCATTTGTCTTTATATTTTGTTTTAAATGTTATGTAGAGAATCGGTCTATATTGTGCAAAAATATTTATCGACTTTTTAATAATTTTGATTTTTGAAAAGTTTGTCCCCCCTAAGTAAAATTTCTAGCTCCGTCGAGGTGGCACGGGCACCTCGTCTGCGCTATCTATGGACCCAGCTAGATTGATAGACTTGAGCCCCATTGGAGAACCGACACATCCTTGGCTCGTCGGAGAAGATGCATCAAACCTGAAATTCACCAGAGGATTAAAAAACAAAAAAATGAGTAAAGCCAACAAGAGAAATTGCAGCAAAATTGGAAGGAGAAGATGAAAATCTCCCCAAGTCGGCACTACCAACGTTGGAAGCAAAAAATATAGTTTAGCCGGATCTGAAGAATTACACCGGATTCTGCAACCAATTTTAGAACCATTTATCTATGGAAGTTTGTTTTTTTTAAGAGAATGGTGAAAATAGAAAATAAAAACTGAGCTAGAAATGAGGGTGGGAAGAGTTTAATTTATAGAATTTTGGAAACTAGCCATTTTATTACTGTATTATTATTACTTTTAATTTAGAAACGGTTAAATTTAAAAATCAATATCAATATATTATACGTTCCGTTCCGTTGCGCATTCGGAGCACAACGTTAATTCATATGCCTACGTGACATCACCTATGCTCTCCATTCCTATTTATCTAAAATCTACATGTTTATATGTATTAATTATTATTTATACATATTAATATTAATTAAATATTACTATAATTTTTCGAATTTAAAAATTTAATTATGAGGATTGGAGGATTCGAACTCATGATCTCTCATATAATAGGCTATGTCTAATGCCACTACATCACATATAATTTATTTATTTTAATCCTAATATAATATGGAAATATAATATGATATGGAAATATAAGATATGTATAAATTTTCATTAACATATGGAGATGTATATTATAATATATGGTATATATTGGTTAAATTATTGATTAATAGGCAAAATTATGAGAATTAAAAAAAATAAATATTTATTCGAAATAACTTTTAAGTGTTAATTCATAATTTAATTAATTTATTCAAAATATTTGTCGCAATATATGACATATCTCAAGTTTTTGGATTTAATTTAATTATTCTAGATATTATTTAATAATTGGACGTTATTAAATAATTGGATTATTATTATTCAAGTTTGTGGATTATTATTCTAGACATCTCAAGTTTGTGAATTTAATAATTGGACGCTATTAAGTGTATATTTTTTTAAAATATACATTCAAGATATGTACAAATATGCTATGTTTAATACCACTACACCACATGATCTCTCACATCCATGCAATATATTCAACGATTTTTAGGCCATCCGTATCGGTCTTAGGCTATTTTCAGTTTGTGTTGATCGGGCTAAACTGTTTTTAAATTAACATATTTTGACCCTACCACTATTTTGACGGGTTATGGTCGAATATTTCTAACCCAAAATTTTTTTCAACCCGAATGAGCCAAACCAAATAGCCCAACAACTCGATAGGGCTGGCCCGGCAAGTTGGCGGGTTACCTCGATAATCCTAATTTTTTTTCATTACTTAGTTGTTGAATATTTCATATAACTTTGGGGCCATTATTTGAAATACCCATTTACACTTAGCCAACAAAAATTATACCCACCAACTTAAGTTGCATAAGTTATACCCACTTTTTGTATTTTCGGACGAAATTGCCCTCAATAATTCAAATACGAAAATGGTTGAATTTTGCCCAATCGGCACGCCTTTTCGTGTAATCAAAACTGCAAGAAGACTCTCCAACTTCCTCATTTCGATTCCAAACTTTCAACCGCTCTCTCTCTCTCTCGACTCCCATTCTCTGAAGATCGAAACTTGCAGCCCTAGCCGGTGGCATTCTGTGCACGGATTTTGAAGCCCTAGCCGCCGACGTTCCGCCGCGACGACGCCAAGGATCCACCGAGAAGCCCAACCCTTACATCCGCTACCAGCAATGGCCTCTGCGTCGACTTCAAATCCCGAAAACCAAGTCGAGGTACGGTTTTAATCGGTGGATTTTGAAGAATATTGGTGGTTTATGTATTTTCTGTGTGGTTCTTGTTTTTTATGCTCGATTTCTTTAAAAGTTGTGAGTTTTGATGAATGTTGTGGATTTTTCTGACGAATATTACTGTTGGTATGGTTATTATGGATTTTTAAGCTTATTGTAGATTCTTGGTGGTATATTACTTGATTTTATGATTTCTTCTTATATTTTTTCTGTAAAAATTTCAACATGCAACTGAGTTTTGTTAATCTACTGTAATTTTTGTTGTATTTGGAGGAATATGTTTAAGATTTTGGTTCTTCATTGTTGCTCTCTTTGTTAAATTGCTGGCTTCGATTCCAACTTTTTGTGGTGAACATCTGCAACAATGCAAATCCTTTGTTTTTCTTTATTCTCTTTTTTTTGGTGGTTTTTTGGGTGGTATTACAAATGGCGCTAGTTTATTTTGGCGGTTTAGGGTTGCTGGAACCTCAATTCTTTGGTTCAGTTTCAACTGTTTCATAAACAGTTCCACATGTTCCATGTGATGGTCAGGAACAATGGGAACTATTTATGAAAGTCGTTCTATCTGTTCCAAGTAGTCCATGTGCATTCTGTTGGCACACTTGGAACAGAAGGATCTATTAAGCGAAATAGTTCCATCAGACATGTTTATAGTATAGTACACTCTATTTTACTAACATCTGGTGCTTATTTTTTGAAGGTTAATTGGGATGAACCCCGAAAGCACATGCAAGATGAAGAAAATTACAAATTGTTACTCACTGGCAAGGAGGATATCATATCTGTCATTCAGGGCAGGCTGGAGGAATTCGGAGCAGATGCTGAAGCAGCAATGAGCAAAAGTGTGTTCAAACATTTTATGAGATACCCAACTGTAATATCGAAGTCTGGGAAGTGCATCCACCATCTAGTCAGCTGGGAAGCAATAGGGACCCCAGACCCTGACCCTACTGCGATATTCTTCAGGGTAAATGGTGAGGTAGTTAAATTCGGACGAATGGAGTTTGCGCTCGTCACTGGTCTCCGATTTGGCCCACCAATTTTGATCCGTTTGCACGGCACGAGATACCGGAGAACTCTCTCTACACCCGGTGTTTCCAAAACAACCCTATCTCACCAAACAATTTGTGGTTTTGGTACATGGTTGGCGAGAACTGGGAAGGTCTTGATGCTGGGGATTGCGTGAAGCTCTCTCAGATTCTTATTGTGGCACACATTATCATGGGAATGGACGCAGCATCCTCCAAGATACCTGACTGGGTATGGGTCTTGGTCGAGGACAAGAAATGATGGGCTAAGTTCCCTTGGGGCAGCATTTCTTACCAGCTTTTGGTGAATTTAATTTGATCTGTGAAAAAGCATATTCCTTCCAAGTCTTATCACTTGACTGGCAACACTCTAGCTTTCCTGGTATGTGGCTTGTATTAATCATTTCATTGTAATACCTTTTTAGTTACATAAATGGATTCTTAAATGTTTGTATTTTTCTGTGAATTAGGGCTGGATATATGAGGCCTTCCCAGATTTGGGAAAAAGTTTTGGTGCAAGGGTGAGAAGGAATTGTCGTCCCCGTGGCCTATGCTATACCTACAATAGAGGCTTAACTTATCTGGATATCGAGATCACACATGTGAGAACCCTCACCTATTAGCGTGTTCTTTGCTTGGAACATTTGGACCTATTTTTTTATATAGATCCAACTGTTCCAGGCTATTTTGGTATATGGTTGGATCTATTTTTGTATATAGATCCAACTGTTAACTGTTTCATGCTAACACTTGGAACAGTTGGATCTATTTTGGTATATGGTTACAACTGTTCCAGGAAAATAAATATATTAGTTGATCATTTATCTGTCTGAATGTCTGGAACATTTGGATCTTTTTTGGTATACAGTTACAACTCTTCCAGGCTATGTTATAACTTATTTGTTTTTTTGGTTGTTTCCCTTTTCGTGTAAATAATCTTTACTGATGCATTCAAAATTTATGTTGAAGATTGTTTCGCGGTTGGAGCCTGATGACAAGGAGGTACAGTGCAGTTATGTGACGTCCGTAGAGGCTGAAGGGACGCCATTCTCTCTGATCTACACTTCTCAATTGGAGAGAGCCTCGACGGCAAGGAGAAGAGCAGCAGCAGGAAGAGCACTTCCACAAATACCACCGATGCGGAGGGCCGATATGCCTCCGGAGTCGAGTGCAGTTGGTGAAAGGCGAGGTCAATGCACAGGCACCGGTGTTGCCGAAGAAGACGAAGCCCCATACACTCTGACACTTAGCAGGAAGAGGAAACTGGTTGCCCAGATTGCCAGTAAGGCCGTAAAAAAAGCAAGGGAGGAGCTCGAGGGCAGCAGTGTTTTTGCAGAGAAAGTAGCTGATCTTGTTGTGAGCAAGATGACGGCGATCCTTTTTCCCGACCGTGACCAAAACTACCACAATGATGTTTGTAGAGCACCACGCATGTCGACCAGAACGCAGAATGAGAATGAAGGTGAAGGAGAAGAGAACATTGAAGAAGAAAATGACCATCACGAGGTTGGAGAAAACCAAGCTGAGGAAGAAGATGAGGTAATTTGGGAGGAAAATGAAGGTGGGTTCGATGATGGCACTTATGTAGCCGATGAGGAGGCTGAAGGAGAGGGCCATGGTACACCCCATGCTGATGAAGGGGTGGGACAACAGGAGGCTGAAGGAGATGCCGAGGATGGGGAGGGAGAAAAGAAGGCTGAAGGAGACGGTGAAACTGCTGGATTGGTATAAATACTTTATTTTTTTCCGAGCAATTTTTTAAGTGTGCGGAACAGTTGGAACAGCTCTTCAAACTGTTCCGATTGTTCCAGTTGTTCCAATTGTTCCATGTTTTCCAACTAATAGATTTTTCATCCGTTGGATGACTCTGATCTTTAAAACTTTATAGGATGCCGGCCAAACGATTCAAGAGCACCTCAGCTCTTCCCAAATGGAAAAGGAGCTGGCTGAGATACGGTCATTTCAGAAGGAAGTTTTTAATGACGAGCTTCTGAATGATGAGCAACCATGCTCAACTCCCCTTGCTATCGTAACCCGACCCGAGCCGACATCACAAGAATCAGTGAGAACACTTCAAACACAATTGGAAGAGGAGGCAAGGTAGAGAAAAGACAAAGGGCCGGTAGTGACTTACAGTCGAGCAGGAGCAGGGAGAAAAAGAAAACTTGCAGCATCATTAAGGAGCCCCTTCTTACCAAACGATGTGAGGGGCACAGACTTCCAACGCTTCTTAAGGGGGACTGGTGGAGAGGAGTAAGTGAACCATATTTCATGATGTGTACATGTAGTTCCGATGTGTAGATGTTGTTCCATTGTTCTATTCAGTAAATTCTTTAGTCATTTCAATTTCAGGAGAAATGTGGGCTTGCCGTATCCAGTGGGCAAAGAGTATTTCCTTGATATCAAGAACCTAGGATATCAATTGGAGAATGAGCATGTGGATCCATACTTGTCTATCCTAGCCACGGACCCGAGCCTAGCCGGAATTCATAAAGTGAAGAAGGGGATACGGATCACGGGATCCACTTTCTATGTAAATTTTACTAATTTCATGTTCACTTTACTTAAGTTCACGTGAGATTTTTCTATTTATGCACAAGCTGTTGTCGACTTTCAGCAAGCTATATTGGAGGTTTGGACTGACATCGAGAAAGATCGCACGGGATCCGTCAGGTTTGATGAGGAGGAAGAAGTGAAGGAGGCAGACCTTAAGAGGCTATCTAAGTTTGTGGATGGACGGTTGCCCAAGTGGGGGGCCCTGGAAAGTTGGGAAGATGCAAATAAGGTAAATATTTTGCACTGAAGTTGGTAGTATTGGAACTGCTTTCCAACACTGTTCCACGTGTTCTAACATTCATTGAAATATTGTTCGAATAGGTTATCATGGTGTGTTGCTTCAACAAGCATTGGGCTACGTGTATTCTAGACCTGACGCAGTGCACGTTGGAGATTTGGGACTCGAACCAGCACAAATTCGAAGCCCACCACCTTCAAATTAGATCAGTCGCATTCGAGCCGGTAGCGCGTATTGTCCCACAAGTGTTGAAGTATATGAACTTTTACGAGAGAAGGCTTGAAGAAGTCGTGCCCATCTACTCGCAATGGGAGCATCATATTCCTAAAGTCAACAAGATCAAACAAAGTGACAGCGCAAGTTGCGGGCCACTAGCGTTATTATACGCCGAAAATCGACTTAAGGGGGTGGCTGATAAGAAGATGACCATGGATGATATTCAAAATTATCGCAATCACATTGCAGAGTCAATCTTCAAATTCAGTACGGACGGGAGCACAGTGTGTCCTATCGTTTGATCAAAGGGCTTAATTCAGAGCGTAATGGGTCGGTGTTTAGTGAAAGAAACAAACAGTTTTTATTCTATTTTCTGAAGCATGTTGTGTTTTAGCCAGGGGGTGGCTTGCAGAAAAAACTGCATATTTTGTTGTAGTCTCCATTTGTGCATGTGTAGGTGGGATGGGAAATCATAAACAATCATGCTTGTTAGGGTTCGATTAGTAGGGTCTCTCAGAAGCATTCATAATATTATGTCTTCTCTTTGATATATTTCGCCTGATAATTAAGATTCAGTCAATATCTTTTGTGTGGGCTGCTGGAACACTTGGATCAATTTATTCTAATAGATCCAAGAGTTCCGAGTGCGATGCTGGGACATTTGGATCTATCTCTTCTAATAGAACCAAGGGATCCAAGTGCGGAATGGAACAATTAGATCTATTTCTGCTAATAGATCCAAGTGATCCAAGTGCGATGCTGGGACATTTGGATCTATCTCTTCTAATAGAACCAAGGGATCCAAGTGCGGAATGGAACAATTAGATCTATTTCTGCTAATAGATCCAAGTGATCCAAGTGCGATGCTGGGACATTTGGATCTATCTCTTCTAATAGAACCAAGGGATCCAAGTGCGGAATGGAACAATTAGATCTATTTCTGCTAATAGATCCAAGTGATCCAAGTGCGATGCTGGGACATTTGGATCTATCTCTTCCAATAGAACTAAGGGATCCAAGTGCGGAATGGAACAATTAGATCTATTTCTGCTAATAGATCCAAGTGATCCAAGTGCGATGCTGGGACATTTGGATCTATTTCTTCTAATAGAACCAAGTGATCCAAGTGCGGAATGGTACAACTAGATCTGTTTCTACTAATAGATCCAAGTGATCCAAGTGCGATGCTGGGACATTTGGATCTACTTCTACTAATAGATCCAAGTGATCCAAGTAGGCAATAAAACACTTAAGACTAAAGAGATGGACTTGCTAGTGAACCAAGTGATACCTAATACAACCAAGTCATAACTAATAACCAAGTGAGCGAAATGATAACTAATACAACCAAGTGACCCAAGTGATAACTAATAACCAACGGCTGAAGCATCCCCCAAGAGTGTTCCCGTCACGGTTTCCACCACATCAGTGGTGATGTAGATGCGGTGGAGCTTTGACCTTGGTTGTTCGACTTTTTTTGGCTTTCCATATAGCGTGGCTTTCTTGGGCCGAAGTTCATTGCGGGGAATGAAGGTGGGTTCGATGGGCCCTCGAAAAGTCTATGGCATCGGGAGTTCAAGGGTGGAGATGTTACTTTAACGGACACATCATCCGAAGCTTCACTTTCGTCCAAGTTAATCACTTTATGCGAAAGTTCTTCATTCTTGACGTCGTCGAGTGCGAAAAGGATCATCATGTCGTCATAAAGCGGCTCGCCTTGGCTGTAGTATGCTTTAGCCATTGGTTTCTCCTGCAAACAAATTAACGTATAAATAAATGAATAGGTAAATGGAGGTTAACAAATTATTGAGTATTTACCATGAACATCGCATTCCATTTATCATCGCTAGTGAATACACGATTAATCTCTCTATCCCAGTCGGACCCTTCATATGCAAGAACCCACTTGAAGGTTTGATAGCGGTCTCGTAGGAGACCGAAATGGCAGTAGAGATCCTCCCAATCGAGGCTTAGACTGGGATTGTTGTTCAAGAGAATGACTTTCGCCGCCAATAAGGCATCTGCCGGCGCATGATCATATTTGAGGTCGGAGTATTTCTCCATTAGTGAGATAAGACACGCAATGAACTGTCTATCAAGAGTCTTGTTCCATGGGATATTGTAGAAGTATTGTCTTTGAGATAGGAGGTTGGAGAAATCCATTTGAAAAGTGAGCGAAATATAGCTAAGAAATACATGGAAAAAAGGCAACCACTAAGAGGGACTTATAGCACTTAGAAATATTGGAGAGGATGCGTATGCATTATTTGAGGGAATCTTTTGATCATTCAAAGGCTGCCATTCTTCTCAAAGCAAGCATGCTTGGTCAAGGGAATCTTCAACCAAAAAAATAAAAACAAAATCCTTTTTTCTGAGAGAAGATACTTGATTTGACAAAGCATATTATGAGTATTATTCTTGAAGCCTTCCAATTAATGACGGTTAAAGCACATTGAAAACAATCTAATTAATTGAAATATGAAATGTTAATTACCAATACAATTGGTACAGTTGGATCTAAAGTAATAAATAGTTCCGATACACTCAAATTAGATTACAAGCCGATAACGCTTGATTGGTTCCTCTATGGCGGCGGAACCCTATGAATGCATGTCAATCGGGTATGGCCAGTAGCATGACAAATGTCGCATGTCTTCGGCCTGCGGCGTTTCGTACCCGATGAAGAAACCTCTCCGGCAGACGGAATGGATATTGGAACAACACAAGTACTCTGATAATGTCCGAACTGCGAACAACGAGTACATCGAGGGGTGCCTCTGCTTCGAGATGATGATTCAGACACGGGCCTTATCCTGCTGACACGCGGTCGACCGGCCTGTTTAGGATTTTTTGGAGCTTCAACGACCCACGATTCAACCACAGCGGGTAGGTTCCAATCTTCGGGCATCGGAATTGGCATCACCTCACCCGCATAGTTTTCACGGAGTGCGTCAGTGGAGTAATAACGAGATACGTATGGGATTGGCGACTGCTTCGTGTGACTGCAACAGAGAAACCACTTAAGATGTTAGTGCTGGAACAATTGGAACAGTTGGAACTATATTGGAGCAAATAGATCCAACTGGATCCTAAATTATAGCCCTAAACCGAGAAAGACTTGCATGAAAAACAGTGACCACATTTCAAACATGACATGGTTACCGTAAGGCTGCTGAAGCATGAGAGCAAGGGATGAAGTCGATATCGAATATAAGACAAGTGCATTGCTTCTTGTCAAGATCCACTACGTGATGCTTCATCGCTGCTGATACGTTGAACTTTGTTGGAGAAATTGTTTCAACGCTCATAGTCGAACCCAACTCAGCTGCCCTGCCCAATTTCAATTGTCCAAAATCAGTTAACTCGTGAGTTCGACTGGTAGCTAGAGCACGCCGTTCTACAAACCACTGCCCGATGAGAGAGCGGATACACTCGAAGAGAGTACAAACTGGCAAAGTTCTAGCGCATCGAAGACAACTATTGAAGCACTCAGCAGCATTAGATGTTGAAAATAGGTAACGGGGCACAGGAGATTTAGAACGAGCCCATTGTCTCGGATCAACACACAGTACCTTGTTATATGCAGCTGGAGCATGAGATTTAAGATTTGTCATTGCAATGTTGTAGTCACATTCTCGGTAGGCATGTACAGCTGATTGGAAGAGCGCAATGGCATGATCTCCCCAAAACTTGATGTTTTTTTGCAGGTGGTAAACACAAAGCCCATGGGCTACGCCGGGGTAGACAGCATCCATTGCATTCTTGATGCTAGCGTGTTGGTCTGAAACGATCATCATCTTATCCGGACAGCCGAAGGCACGTCGGAGCTGTTGAAAGAACCAAGTCCATGACTCGTCAGTCTCTTTGTCCCCCAACCCGAATGCTAATGGAAAGACCTGCTCATTTGCATCCTTTGTAACAGCCACCAACAGTACGCCTTTGTATTTCCCTTTCAGGTGTGTACCGTCAACTACAATGACAGGACGACACGCATTGAATCCCCTAACACATGCACCGAGAGCCATGAAACAGTACTTGAAACTCCCGTCAGCCTCATCGACTTTCAATTCAGTAACAGATCCTGGATTTGTGTGCTCTATCATCCACAGGTACTTCGGAAGCATTTGGAATGCTCGTGTGACTCGCCGTACACCATTGTAAGTGCATGATTTCTGGCATTCAAAGCAGTTTGATATTCTATTTTAGCCCCAAATTTCCGTTTCACCATCGCTTGGATATCACTCGGCCTTAAAACAACGCCTTTTGTCATCAAATTTGGAACAAAATATGCACCTAAAACTTTAACGCATATGGTTGGTTCGGAATGAAATCTCAAATCTTTTTTACACGTGTGCGGTGCCCATTCTTGTATTTCCCATGCGGAACCCAATGCTAGTGTTGTACAAACGAAAGAACAATTCTCTTTCTTGTTTTTGCAATAAGCACCATATCGTTTCTTACAGGAACGCGGCGTATCAAATGATACGTGATTAGCAAGATGATATAACCCTAACACAGTGACCAGTTTCTTCTTGCTTTCAAATATAGCACCTTTACAAAGTGTATCGTCGCCGATGCCTTCATTACCTAAATTGTCTCTTGTCTTAGACTGTTTCATATGAAACGATGCACCGGGGATGATCCACTGCCCAACATACTCGTGATCTCCCTCGAATACATCATTCCTACTACCCACTGAGGTCACATTACGCTGAAGGGTGCCGATGGGTATATTTTCAAGGCTCTCTACATCATCATTATCTGCACGGTCTCCAGATGTCGCGAAGGGATCATGATCACCGACCCCATCCAAATCCGTATCATGTAAACCCCAATCTTCATTCCAATCGACACCCATGTCAATATTCCGCTCTCTCTCTCTCTCCAAATCCATATTCAAATTCATATCTGAATCCCTATTCAAAGTCGTATCCAAATTCCTATCCAAATCCAATCCCAACCCAATTTTGTTTTCCTAGCCCCAGAAGCATTAGTCACCAGATTTATGTCATTATTCAGCCTTCCTGCATGGTCATTCACAGCCTCTAATAATTCTTCATTTATCGGGGTTGTAGAAATGTATAATACAGGTGCTTCCAACTCATCCAGAACATACGTTAGATCAAAATCATCTTGAATCTTCATTCTAATGGTATCACCCATCGCGGACTTCACCAATGCAACTACTTGATACAAGTACTTACTTTTCGGCTTCATCATGCGTGCCTGAATCCTACTTAACAAATCTGTGTATCCTATGGGGCCAACAGGTGGTATAGGCATCAACTCCCTTTCAAAGCCAATGTAAGTGCTATCTTTTTCAGACCATTCCCCTCCATGGGCAAGCAATATGTTTTTAGGCCGAATTTGCATGCAACGCGTTAAATACATTAAATAAGGCAAAGTTCCAGCACATGGGTAGTTGGAACAATTGAAACAACTGGGTGTAATAGTTCCAGTTGTTCCATGCAACGCATTAAATACATTAAATAAGGCAAAGTTCCAACACATGGGTAGTTGGAACAATTGGCACAACTGGGTGTAATAGTTCCAGTTGTTCCATGCAATTCATGCATGGAACAGTTGGAACTACTGGGTACTGTTCCATCCATGCATTGCATGGAACAACTGGAACTATTACACCCAGTTGTTCCAACAGCTACAATCTATATTTCAACTCAGACTCGAATCAAACACAACCTTAGCTTACCCATCTTAAAATAGCTATACAAAACACCAATTTAACAAAAATAAACTCACATTCCAGACTCAAATTCAACTGAACAAAGCTACCTAATAATTAAATGAAATTAGATAAATCATTCACAACAGAAAACTATTGAATCAAGAAAATACCTTCGGTTCAACCGCCGCCATCTAGAACGCCGCCTTTCAAACAGATTCGAGGAACCTCCGCTGATGGAATCGATGACCTGCCACCTGAAAATTTCCTACCCTAAATTGCACAGCAGAGCGACGCACAAAAAAATCTGCTGATGGGAAGAATGATATTAACAGAAACAGTCAAGGCCCCAAAATCGTTGATAGGCTGCCGGAATCCTAAGCCAATGTCGAGCTCAGAGTTTCTCGTCGTTTCTCGTCACCAATAAGCAAAGAAAGTGGAGAAGGAGACAATAAATGTAATGAAAGCGGGAGCTCAAACTAGGGGAAAAGCTGAAGGAAAGTTGAAATAAGTAAGGGTATTTTCGTCCAAAATAACAAAAAGTGGGTATATTTTTTGTAAACTATCTTATGGGCTGCGCTTTTTGTTGGCTAAGTGAGAATGGCTATTTCATACCATTTTCACTAAAATTTTATATGCTAAGTTATACACATATTAAAAATTACAATTATTACGCTCATGAAATGATTTTTTTTTTTTTTCACATTTTCACATCTCAAATAGTTACTTATTACATATTATGTGAGTTGGAGTCAAATAATATAAGGCAAAGTTCCTTAGATGATATAACATGACTTATTTTATTTCTTACAAAATTACCATTTAAAAAAAATTAAACACTTTTTCTATTTTCGTCAATTTTTTTATTTGATGGGCTAGCCTGAACCCCAAAGATTTAGGGTTAAGGTTGAAAATTTCTAACCCGAAAAAAATGCTGCTCGATTCGACCCGGACCACATAACCCGAAACCTGATAGGATTGACCCAAAACTTAGCGGGTTAGCCCAATTGACATCCCTAAATATATTAGACACAAAATAAGCATTGTTTCAACAATTTCAGATCATCTTTATCGGGTTGAGGCTATTTTTCAGTTCGGGTTAAGTAGGCTAAACTGTTTTTTAGTAAAAAATATTTTGGCCTTAATATTATTTCGGTATTGAGGTGACCCGTTGGCCAAGAAGTTTTTTATTTTTTTAGCTCTGACACTATTCGATTTTGAGGTGGCCCGTTGCATAATAAGTTTTTGAATTTTTTTTTGCCCTAACACTATTTTGATTTTGAGGTTGCCCACTGGCCAAAAAGTTTTTCAAATGCTCTTAGTATGTATCGATACCCATGATATTTTTAATTATTAGACACAAATTTGATTTTGAGGTGGCCCGTTGACTAATATTTTTTTTGAAATTCTTTTAGTATGTAACGATAGCTATAATTGTCAAATTTTTGTAACAAAAAGTATAGTTTTAAGTTAAAACACTTGACAATATATTATACACAAAATCGATTATGAAGTGGCCCGTTAGTCAATAAATTTTTGAAATTATTTTACTGTAGTATGTATCTATAGCTATAATTGTCAAATTTTTGTAACAAAATTATATATATTCAATTTAAGACACTTCACAATAAATTAGACATAAAATGAGAATCATTTCAAAATTTTCCCTATTTTCGATGTTAATAGGTTAAGCAGAGTAAGGCGTCGACATGGGCTACAAGGCCATGAGTGATGATGAAGCGGAAGACGTAACACTTACTCAACTCGCTCTTCTACTTACCAACACTCCACACGAACATTGTGATGAAGAAGATTCCTCGCGCATTGGAAGTGAACTTCTCGAGGACCATCTAAAGTTACTCGAGAACCACGAATCAATGCAAAAAAATTTGATTCGGTACCGCAAGGAGAACAATCGGCTTGCAACAACTCTTGAATAAAAGGAGTTTGAGTTATAACGACCGAGAAGTTCGATGACCTTCATGAGAAGTTTCAAAACTTATTGGCCAATGGACCACCTCAAAATGGGTTTGTATCCTCAAAATCGAAACAGTGTTAGGTACAATTCAAAGTTATAGTATTCTACTAATAATCTTTGTAGCAATATAATATTATAATATTCCCTCTGACCCACCGAAATAATCTTATTTTTTATTTTATACCTTACATATATTCAAGAAATCAGGCTATTTCGACGGGATGGAAGAAGTATTAGTTATGTGTTCTTTCTAATTGTGTCTACTAAAAATTAATTAACTAAAATCTAAATAATTTTTTTTATATTTTTTAATTAATTATGTGCACATCATGTACAAATTTCTTGCAATTTGATGCTGGAATCAAACTCTAAACTAAGCATCACAATTTTGGAGAGGGAACTGAAAAGTAGTGGTATGGGAAGAGACTAGGATGTATATATATATATATATATAATATAATATAGGGGTGAGATCTCATACAAAGGTCATCTTATGTAAGAAATAAGAAGGATATTGGACCCTTGATTATTGCTAATCTAACCACCCAGATTTAATGTAGATAAATATATTTAATTTTTATAAATAAACGAATTGAAGGGGGTTTAATACGAAAAGGGCTAAAAGGTAAAATAAACATATCTTATTTTGGTAGTGGCGGTAATTAGGGATGACAATGGGTCGGGTACCCACCCATTTAGTCTTTCTCAAACCCAAACCCGTTAAAATTTTTCGTACCCATACCCGTCCCAAACCCGTTTAAAATTTGATTTTGATACCCGTACCCGCCCCAAACCCATCGGGTGATACCCACTAATTACCCGATAAAACCCGAACCCTACAACATTAATATAAAGTTCTTTAAAATTTTATATAACAAAAAATTATACTAATATATATATATACCAATCGAAAGTCAAAACTATTATTTAAACATGCAAATCTTATTACAAATATGAACTAACAAAATTATAAAACAAATCTCAATAAATACCAATAAAATATTAATTTTGATACATAAAAAAAATAGAATTATGAATAATTATTAATATTTTAATTCACACACATACATTGATACATACATATATATGGGTTTGGGTAGTGGGTACCCGAACCTATCTATCAATACCCAACCCAAACCCTTTGCGGGTATTAATTTTATTACCCAAACCCGTCTCAAATCCGTTTAGTTTTACCCAAACCCGTCCTATTAGGGTTTGGGTGGGGCGGGTACCCGCAAAAACCCGACCCATTGCCATCCCTAGCGGTAATCATGGATTTGGATGAAACCATTCAAATCAAAAATGAAATCTTCCAAATTTTAAAACATTATACACTTAAAATCATGCCAAATTCGATCTAAAAATCGGAAGAAAAATAATTACCATAATTTTATGCATTTCAAGCAGTATCATAATGCATTTCATGTGAATTTATAATGCATTTGACTATGTACAATAATGCATTTTTTTAAAGGAACTACTATAATGCATAAAAAATCAGAAAAATTGTAATAAAAATAATTATCTTAATTTTTTGCATTTGAATTAGTATAATAATAATGCACTTCATGCTAAATTATAATGCATTTGACTATTATTATGCCTTGTACTTTATAAGTATATGGTTATCCTACGTACGTGAGGAAAATTAGTGACACGTATGCATTTATAATGCACTGATTGTTAATCTTAATGCATTAATTGCAGTATTATAATGCACTAGTTATATAAATTAACCTTTATACATACAATGTTGATTTATATGTAGTGTGTGAGAAAGATAAATTATACATATGCACATTCATATAATGCATTGATTTTTTTTTTAACACATTCATTGTATTAATATAATGCACAAAAATTCTAAAATATTAGTTTATGTATAATGTTGCTCAATGAAGATACGCACTCATAATGCACAAAATGACTATTTGTAATGCATTTATACTATTGACGTAATCATAAAGCTCCAAACAAAGAAGGAAAATGTAAATTGTCTCAACTAATTAAATTATCAAAATGAATACAAAAATCAGTGAAAATCTGGAAAAAAAAAATCAACATCATTATATCAAAACTTAAAATAAAAATAAAAATAAAATAAAATAAAATAAAAAATCGATTGTGATGATACATAAACTCCAACTAAGGAAAAAATCTCTCCATCAAATCATCTCCTCCCATTCATTACTCTCAAATCTCAATACTGATATCAAAATCAATGGCGAAGAAACCATGTCTACTGCTTTACTCTTCATTCACTTTTCATCCTCTTCTTTTCTCCATGGGGTTTGCCTTAGTTAGAACCCCAGCGATTTACTGATATCCGCCGGAATATGAAAAGGATGGATGCTCCATTAATAGCTTTAATTTTTCTGATTATGAGCAGTGTGAGGATATTGGAAGAGTGATACAAGAAAAGATGAATGAATTTAGAGGAGATGGCGGTTACCATTAAATTAGAAAAAAATATAACAAATATAAAAACGTAAACAATCCCAAGATATGAGGGGATGTCGGTTACCATTAAAATAATATTACCAATTTATCCCTATCCCAACAAAAACGTGTGCAATTAATTAAGAAATATGCATTAATTAATAACCGTAGATGAATGGATATGGACGTATAAGATTGCTTCTTACTTCTCACGGAATTAGTTTTTTGTACGATCTCCTCTATATATATATATATATATATATATGACAATGGTCATAAATAACCAAAATGGATAAGTGGGTTTCTTTTCTAACCAAGTATATAGTTTGGTAACATTTACAACTAAAATCAAATAAAAAGACTATAATACCCTTAATGATGGGTCCACACAAAATTAAATAAAAGGAAAAAAAAAACAAAATTAAAGAAAAGGAAAAACGATTAGTGAAATTCTCTTCTTCAATTCGGCCGTCGTTTTCCTTTCAATTTTTAAAAAAAAAATCTCACACACACGGCTGCAAATCTCCACAACTATTCACCCGCCACCGACGATGAGCAGCGAGTCCGGCGACGACGTGCCTAGCGACGATGATTTCGGCGACGAGCACGGAGCCCTATATCAGATTTTTTTTCCGGCTATGGCTCGCGGCGAGAGAAGTATTGATTCCGACGACGACCCTAACAGATGTCGACCTCAATTTGTGACAGACGTGCCTCTTCCGGTGAGTGGATTTTCTTTTCATTTGAATATAATTTTGTATTGTTTTCTCTACACATCTCGCTCTATGGTTTTAATTTTGGAACTACATGCTTCTTTAGTTGCTAATTTCTTGAATTTGTTAGAGGGGTTCGACTCGAATTATTTCGGCGCAACCCTCTTTCGGCGCTATTCAGTTTTTTTCCGCCATTTTTGGTGTTCGGTTGTGAATTATTTGACTTTATCCTGGTTAGTTTTTCTTGATTTAAGCTGGGTTTGTTTGCTTGTGGCATTAAGTGTGAAAATTGCTTTTTTATTTTTTATTTTTATAAAACTTATGTTGCACCTTTTCTTTGATTTGCAATTTTAACTGAAATGTGCTTTTGAATCTTGATTTTTGGATCTGTTTTGTTTAATATGCTTCTTTAGTTGCTAATTTCTCGAATTTGTTAGAGGGGTTCGACTTGAATATGTTGGAAAAATCGTTGTAGTGAAGTTAGAGTAAATATAATGATCTATATTTTCCCAGAAAAATCTGAGTTTTTTTGTATTTTTTTTAGCTTTTATCTGCAAGTGATGAATGTGAAGATAATCATTGGGGCCCACTTTGAATATCCGTAGTTACATGAATATTTTTGTAACTCCATAATGACTATTTCATAGATAGGATTAACAATAGGTAGATGTTTAGCTATCTTCTGATAATTGGTTTTCTTGTATTGGTGAAATGAGATTCCTTGTGGAAAGATTGAGTTTTTAATGAAATGGAAGGATTTGTCGTTGTGGAAAGATTGTTTATCTAGTCCTTTTCCTATATTTCCAGATCCAGTAGCATTAGGGGCTAAAAGTTCAGAATTAATTAGATTTCATGCGTATTGATTTAGGCTTTTCACGTTTGGAAATCATATGTGTTAGAGCACAGTTGGGAAATTATTTCAACTGTGCTAGAGCACAGTTGATAAATTATTTCAACTGTGCTACATCATTAGTGTTAGAGCACGGTTGAAATATGAAGTTTCTATTTTTTTTCCTTTATTTATCTATATTCTTATTTATTTTGTTCACAATTTGTTTGCAGCCTAGGTACCAATGGATGAGGCCTAATTTGCTAGGTGTAAGCTGTAAAGTTTACCTGTATGTTAAAAATGAGATAATAGAAGAAATATTGACGATATTGAAAGCCCATGGTGGAGAAGAGACATTTCACAGATTTAAGAGTGGTCCATTTGGCTATCTGCTTGAGGTCAGGAGGCGTGATAGTGCTAACAGAGCCTTGGACGAGCTAGTTGCACGAGAGCTCAGAGATAAATCTTTCTCAGACTATGAGAAAGTTTTTCACATCGGTGGGAGGGACATTCGATTTACTGACTTAGATTATGCCCTTGTGGCTGGGTTCCTTAGTGCATGATGACGGAATTAGTTGTGGAGTGTACAATTGTATGTACCTCGATCGGATTTTATCATGGGAGAAATGCCACTCAAATGCGGATGAGAAGTATATAGTGCAGGATGACAGAAATTGGTTTTCACGCCACAACTGATTATATAGTGCAGGATGACAGAAATCAATTATGGAGTGTATAGTTGTATGCACCTCGACTGGATTTTATCGGGGGCCGATTGCCACTCAAGTGCGGCAGAAGAGAAGTAATTGTGCCTCCATGAACCGTGCCTCCATAAATCGAGATTAATTTAAGTTTAGGGACGCCTGTTTATTGACAATTTGTGTTATTATGAACTGTGATTTATATCAAGTTAGCATTACTTGCTCATATCGATTATTGTTGCTTTTATATCAAAGTGAGCGCATGTTTATGGATTTTCTATAATTTTACGAAAGAAAAGAAGTGATGAAATGAATATCGTGGTTTTTGGTAAAATTTGAAAATGGCACGGTTATGGTCACATGACTGAATTCAACTGTGTCTTTATCAATTGTGTCTTTGTAAATTTGGTCAACCATGTCCCTAAGAACAAGGGTTTAATATTACGAAAATTAAAAGAGAAGTATGATTGTTATTTCGATTGTGTATGTTAATTTGTGATGAATTGTAACTTTACAAGTTCTTATATTAAGTGAATATTATTCGATCGAAAATAATATCATGTAATGAACTACTACTTATAACGTGGCACAAACTTCACTAAGTAAATTATTACTCTTGTACTCATACTATAGATAATTAAATAAAAGAGAAGTATGATTGCTATTTTGATTGTGTATGTTGTTGATTTGATTGAATTTTATGTAATTTGATTCATTTTACAGTTATATAGAGTTGGAATCATAAATCACTCATTAAAAATTGTGATTATTGGTAAAATTTGGGCATGGCACGGTTAGGGTCCCACGGTTTAACTGTGTCTTTATCAACGGTGTCTTTGTAAAATTGGTCAACCGTGTCCCTAAGAACAAGGATTTAATATTACGAAAATTAAAAGAGAAGTATGATTGCTATTTCGATTGTGTATGTTGTTAATTTGAGATGAATTTTAAAACTTACAAGTTCTTATACTAAGTGAATACTATTCGATTCATTACAATATCATGTAATGAACTACTACTAATAACGTGACACAAACTTCCCTAAGTAAGTTATTACTCTTGTACTCATAGTCATACTAGAGAATTGAACAACAGAGAAGTATGATTGCTATTTTGATTGTTTATGTTGTTAATTTGAGATGAATTTTATGTAATTTGATTCATTTTATGGTTACATAGAGTTGGAATCATAAATCACCCATTAAAAACCGTGATTATTTCAATTTTTTTGGGCATGGCACGGTTAGGGTCACACGGTTAGAATTTTTATCAACTGTGTCTCTATAAAATTTATCAACCGTGTCCCTAAGAACAAGGGTTTAATATTACAAAAATTAAAAGAGAATTATGATTGCTATTTCGATTGTGTATGTTGTTAATTTGAGATGAGTTTTATTTAATTTGATTCATTATACAGTTATAAAGAATAGAAATCATAAATCACTCATTAAAAATAGTGATTATTGGTAAAAGTTGAATATACGAAGAACATTGAGTTCATTACCCTAAATTAACACTTATTTGTACTTACAATAAGTAAGAGTATTCGAATGAAATAATATCATGTAATGAACTACTACTAATAGGATCACACCACCTTCAAGAAGTATATTCTTACTTTTATACTCATATAATAGAGAAATGAACCATTACATGTATGATTTCAACTTCGATTGTATCTTTCGGTGATTTGAAATGAATTTTATTTAATTTGATTCATTTTACGGTTATATAGAATGAAAACCATAAATTGCTTGGCAAAAATTTGAATTATTGGTAAAATTTGAACATGGCACGGTTAAGGTCACACAGTAAGGTTCACCATCAACTGTGTCTAAGCATTCTCAACTGTGTCTCATTGATCTCAACAGTGTCTCAACATTATCAACCGTGTCTCAGTAAATCCGACCGTACTACACCATTAAGAGGAGGTGGAGTGGCCGCGCTGCATGACATGGTGTTTGATGTTCTTCACCTAGCAGTAAGAAAATCACAAAACCTCCAAGCAGTAAGAAGATTGCGAAACCTCGATCTCTTCCGGGCTCTCTGCAGGGAAGCCGGCAAGCGCCACCTCGTCAACATCAAGACCTACATAATCGCGCAGCGCAAGTTAGCCGCGACGAGGGAGCTGAGGAAATGGGTCGAGTTCTTCCACTTGATGAAGGGCTTCGACTTCGGCTACGAGTACAAAATCGAGATCTTCAACACTGTGGTTGAAGTTCTGAGCAAGAACAAGTTCGTTCTGCAACCCGATGAAGACGAAGAAGAGTTTGATTCCGGCGAAGGAGTAGATTCTCACCGGCTTCGGCAAGCGTAGTAGGGTGGAGGCCGACGGCGGAGATTAATTAGGAGAAAGATTAGGGCTTCGATGAAGACGGCGGCTAAGGCAGCTTGGTGGGTGACATTGCTGGAGCCGTGGAAGCCAACGATGGTGTAGGCGGAAGAGTTCTTGGCGGATGCAGAAGATTTGGGCGGCGGCGGTAGCGGGTGGACAACCACAGAAACCTTCATGCCGCTGAAGCAGCTTACCTTGTCATTTTCCTTTTTTTTTTTTTATTTAATTCTTTTCCAAATTTTTACTTTTATTTATTTTTCTTTTACTAAAGATGCCATGTAAGATTTAATTTGGGGAAAATTGAATTTGATGTCAAAATTGAACAACTAGTAAAGTTTGTGTATTTAATTGTAATTTCTTAAGTTTATGTTAAAAATGAATTTTGACTAAAGCTAATGTATATACATGCATTTAACCTTTTAATTTAATAGTTAAGTCAACATTTACTTTCGATTATTTATGTCTTTCCCCCATACTATATATATATATAGATGAGATATAAATCAATTTTGAGGTGACCCGTCAACTGATAAATTTTTGAAATTCTTTTAGTATGTATTGATAGCTATAATTGTCAATCTTTTGTAACAAAAATATATATTTTCAATTTAAGACACTTCACAATAAGTTAAACATAAAATGAGAATCGTTTTAAAATTTCCCGTTGATCGGGCAGAGCTTCATGCTATTTTTGATTTTAATAGGTATAACCAGAGTACTCGATAAATACTGGAGTACAACATATTAAAATACATATTTTTTTATAACAAACTATTATAATACTACCATCTTAATAAATATATAATAAAATGATACCCGTCGAATTTTGACGGGATACAAACTAGTAAAAAATAAAAAAATAAAAAAAATTGAAAGTTGAAGCATGCATGCACGCATAGAGAAGGCCAGCATTCAATCCCGAGAGTTGCCAACATGCTGCTCGTTCGGGGTTGTTCTTATTGTTATATTCAAAAGTAAAATACACTTTCCGCTAAGAACAACATTGGGTGCCGGTTAGATTTTTTTGCAAAAACTAGTAATACACCTGTGCGACGTACGGGGTAAAATAACTTTTATCTTTGTATTTTTTTTATTTATATTATAAGATATCGTTGTATTTATAAAATTTTAAAATAAAAAATACGGTGTAATTAATTTGATATTGGTTATGTGTAATATTGGTTTGGTTTTCGGATAAAAAAAATGTTTGGTTTACTGAGTGTAGCAAGTAATATGTTTTTCAAAAGATTTTAATTTGACCATATAATTAACCACAAGAGAAAATTATTTTTTTACAAAATAGGAACATGTATGACAAAGGTTGTCAGCAAACTTTTTTGATTATCATGACAAATAAACAATAAGAAGGAATTATTTCATTCAAACTTGAAAGGAATGTTCATATAGTGACATCAAAAAAATCAACACTTATTTTTAGCATGTATGTGTCGGACATCGAAACATCTTGAGATTTAAAAGAAATGAATAAAAGATATATCTTCCAACCAATTATATGCTCGTTGTTCCCGTAAAAGTAAAAAAATATATTTTCACAAAATACTAATATATGTGTATCTAGATAGAACTATATTTTCACAAAATACAATTATATTGTTGAAAATGTCAAAAATATTTTGACAATATCTTTTATTTTGATGTGTGATGTACTCAACAACCAATTCAAAAATATGAAGCAATCGATCAACTTTTGATCCATTATTTACATATAGAAAATGCATAACTATGATATAATTGATCAATTTCTCATCAATTATTCGTAATATTTAAACATATATGTTAAACTAATTACAATATCTAGCATCGATAAAATGTATGATGCTATCATAGCCTTTTAACTTAGAGTTGCCACAGAGTGTAGTTGATCATTGGTCAAATATTCTAACCATTGCTTTGATGTTGTACTTCGCCGCGCCATTGCATTTTGTAATCTCGTCCAAATTGATATTACAATAATACAAGTACAACTAAAATGAAAGAACCCGTACCCTCAAATGAAAAAAGAGCACCTAACTGCTAGGTGAGTTGTGTGTGAATGATTTTGTTTGCAAAAATGAGAAATATATAGGCACAAAAACAATGTAAAAATAGAAATACATTAATTCTTCACCATAGATTATGCATTTATAACGTTTAAATTAATTAGTTAGATTGAAAACTATCAATGTGCAATTGTGATTTACCTTTTATATGGATGATTACCACAAATAGTATATTAAAAAAAATAGTATATTAAAAAACATAATGACAAAGTACTATAAGGTAGGCCGAAGTCGTCATTATTATAGATTTGTTAAATTGTTAAATTTGCTAACAAAGTTATTGAAGAAATAAAGTAGCAGTTTTGGAGTTGATATGTCGTTAGGGGTGAGACAGGGGAGAACTTGAGCTTCAATTCTTGGGCTAATCAACTGCTGTGTAATTTTTCGAATAGGGATTAATTCTTGTATTAGTAGGGTACGCCTTGTACTGATGCTGTGTATTCTTTCACCTTTTTAATACAATTGTCTTTTCTTTAAAAAATTTATTTAAAAAAAAAAAAAAAAACCCTAACCAATATCATTATATTACCGTGAATGTGATATCTTAGATGCAAATTGGCTTGCGATTATAACAATTTATTAACATATAATAAACTTATTAAAATTGAATTTAATATTTATTTATTAAATTAATTTGCAGATATAGAATGGTGCAAACAAATGGTAGCTTCATAGTTACTATTATGCATTATATAAATTTTAATTGAATTAATGAACTCAAAATTATTAAAATTAGGAAATAACTTAATTTTTCCATGATAATTGCTTTTGTAACGTTTTCATTAACTCATTAATATATTCCATTTATATAGATTATTTAAAATAATGGATTTAAGAAAATATAAAATAAAATTTGTTGACATAAATGTATATAAAGGTATATAATTAATGAACTCCACTTTCCATATTAGACTTCCGGAGCTACTATTATATAATATATATAGATTTATTAAATGGCTAAAATTGTCAAACATATGAAGTTCAAGCTAAATTAGTCATAATTATCAAGCTAAATTTGTTTATTTAACCTAGTGATACTCTACTAACATATGATACAAAAGTTAATGAAGACAAAACTCATCTATTAAAGTACAATTTACGGAGTTCACAATTGGGAGAATTGTTCATCTAACATTATGCCACATTTTCATTTCTCTTCCCACTAAAACTAATGTAGGAATTAGAATAACTTAGAGAGCTAGGGATATATGCACGTACAACAGCCATTAGCATGTATAACTGCGTGAATCTCATAACAACCCTTCACTTACACCATAAGGAAGAACCTATCGGTATTCCATATTCCCAGTAGTCATCGAGTTCTGATACCAGTATCTCTTTCATACAGCCAATCAATCACCAAGGTCAAGGTGCCCTCATATTGTCTGCACAAATTTATGTAGTAATTACTTCTATAGAGAAAAAAAGTGAGCACAAATTCAAAAGATCCAACAACAGTAGTTAAAGTGTTAAAACTTTATTCTATGTGCCTTTGTTTGCACATGAACCAGAACGATAACTACCTAATTATTGCATAGATATTTACTTTTGTGCTTGCGAGGTGAGGGCTCCTCAGATGTCCCCCTAGCAAACCACTCTATCCCTGCCAAGTCATTTCACCTGTTTAACACTAACGCATCGTTCAAGCAGGCACGCCATATAATCATTCTCGGGAAATAAAGTATTTAGAAAATGAAGTTAGAATTGAAAATGTGCTTTTCATCGACTAGACTAGATTATTAACTACGAGCATCTATAGGAACAAAAAACTTACCTGAATATTTGCAAGAATGCTTTGTAAGCGGATTCAAGTCGTCAGTTGAAAATCAAGGGACTTCTCTATTTGTTTCTCAGAACCCAATCCAGGAAACTCCCCTATATCATGTTCGTTGAGTGGTTTAAATTCGTTGTGCAAACCAACAGCAAACTCAACTGGGCTTGTTCCACCACTTTGAAAGTAGTCGGCAATCTGCACATAAGTATTGTATACAATAAGAGATAAGCAATGAGATGTTAAGCTAGGCGCCTAAATATCACACATTTCGTAGTACCATGTAAAACAAATTATAAAGTGCGTGGATGTTTTTATAGTGGAGAAATGGTCCATCATGTATGATTTTTTTTAGAAATAAAGAGAACTGATGTGAGTGAGGTTTGTGGTGCCATGGGTGGTTTTTTAGTAAATATTGGGGGATAATAAGGATTAAAAATATTAATGGTGTGTAGGGTATGTCCAGAAAAAAAAGTAGCCACAATTTTTGTGGACGGACCGATAAGGGAAGGTAGACAATTTTTGTGGACGGAGGGAGTACAAAACTATGTCTTTGGAAATTCATGAACAGAGAGAGAGAGAGTGAGAGAGAGAGAGAGAGAGAGAAGACTCGCATGATTAGCAAGAGCCCTGCCACTTAATGCTGCAGCTTCTAAGCTTGACCCCAGTAGCCAATCACCACAAATGCCAGCTCTTCCACGAGGATCAAAGATGCAGGGAATGTCTGGTGAGTTTGTGGGAAGCGCTGCACCCCTGTTAAGTTACAGAATAATTGATTCAAGCTACTCCAAGCACCAATAATAGAAAAAAAAATTCTTATCGAATCTCAACTTTCAAGTTCCTTAACACTGTATGCATGTGTATTAAAGAGGTGGAAAATTATATTCATGGAAACAAAAATAATTGCCAGATTATCTCGTACCATAATTGCAGTCTACTGTAGAAAGGCTTGGTAAGTGAGTTTTCTGGTAGTCCTAAGGCTAGCTGAACACCTTCAAGCATGGCTTCCTTAACCTTTTCTGCTGTGTTAGAAGGAATACTCTCCTGCAAGAAAGTGTCTTGTTAAGAAAGTTTACTTAGCTAATGCACGTACACTACTTTTCAGCTCAATATAGTGCCTCTAAATATTGATATCTTAATAAAATTGAGATAATTGGTTTTATAGCTGCTGTATGGAGCCGGAATGAGCATCAACAAAATCTAGGAACCACAGATATTTCTCTATAGTGGCTTTACCAATCTTCACTGATAAAATATTTTATGACAACCTTAGTGAAGGGGACAGTCTATTGTGCAACAAGCTCATATGCGCTAACTTTTGCATTTCAAATTCAATAGGATTGACATAAAAGTCACCCAACCATTTGAGGGTAAGTGGTCATGAAGACATTCATTACAAGGTTTCATTCCATAACTCATTATTCAGATACTTCTGATTCCCCACACAGATTGTTAGACAAGCCTTTTGTATCCCAGAGCTATAAAAAGCCATACATAATGAAGCGTCAAAGAAACTTTAAGTTTAACTTGGCCTTTGTTGTGATTTTTGTATTGACTTCCGCTGAGTCTATTAATACACACCAGAAAATGATACTTCACACTCAACTAGAAAACTTACGTTCTGAAAAACATAGTATTTATTTTGGTCACACTCCAACAGGAGAACTCTAGTTATAAGCTTACCTGAGGAACTTTATTCTTCTTTCCAAAAGCTGCTGTGCTGAAAAAAGTCCAACAGTGAGGCCTACTGGTTTGAGAGCCAAAAAGTTTAGTTGTATTGTTTGCCATCCATGAGAGGGAATCAATTCCTTTAACAAAGGCTCCTTCAAGAGGAGTTCCGGATGCAGTGAATGGGACAGGAAGAGGGTCCTCGAATGCTGCCAGAAGGGCCCATATAGAACTCAAATCGAGTTTCTGCACACATGGGACGTTAGACAATAACAAGATAAGGAAAGTGAAGAAGCTTTTCGAGATCAGTAATACCTTCATTTGCCTAGCAATTAGTGGTAAGCCAGATGAAGCAAGCAATCGATTTGCACATTTTCCTGTTTTGTACGACTAAGTAAAATGTACAAAAAGGTTAAACAACATAAAGAAACAATACAACTGATTAAGCAATGCACTGAGGTTCAGTGTCCAAGCTATAATCCGAAATACAGCAAGGACCAGTTGATTTCACTGAAGCTCAGGGGGGAAATTACCCTATATGCAGAGAAAAGATGGCTTCCACAAGATTTAAATATAAAAATCTAAACCCAGCAATCAAATTGCTTAAGATACTCACCATTATGAGCAATAACAATCACATCGAAGTGCCCGCAAGGCTTTCTGTTCTCGCTCAAGTACCATTTCCCATTATATGGCTCCAGTTTGCTAACCCAGCAAGGACGCACAATATTCACCATAGATGACTGCAACATACGGTTTCTTGTAAATAAAATCAATTATGAACAGAAATGAGAAAACATTAGATTACATGATCAGCCACACTAAGAAGTCAGCAAACCTTCAGTATTTAATACCAAAGGATGATGTTGTTCATTTCTATAAAATGCTGCAGTACGATATCGAGTGATGACTACAGTAGGTACCTAAAGTCCATTTGAAAGCATGCAACTATTTCAAGAAAATTCTAAAAATCTTCTTCAATCACTATTCTACAATATGACTAGTAAAATACAGAGCTAGTTCTCAAAGAGAATGAGAAATCAAATATTCAAAGAGAGGAATTGCAAAGCATAAAAGTTAATCCTTTAAAATCTAAAGCTGGAATAGAATTGGATTCTCAATACAGTTCTCATGATAACAGTTTTTCCAAGTACCTTATGGAAATGGCCAAAAAGATAGCATAAACTACTCCTTTCTAAAGATTTGCACGTAGAAATAGAAAGTACGGATTCAGCAAGAGGGCGCACCCCATTCGGTGGATAATGGAAACCCAAAAGAATACGCACCTCAGAAATTACGGATTCAGCAAGAGGGCGCATCCCATTAACACCAATATATCTTGGAGGTGACGGAGGAAGTGGACTGAAACACCCACCAGACTCAAGCTCTCCAACTGCACCATCCCATTGACGAACAAGACCATTCTTAGACCACTGATCAACCATCTCAGCAAAGTAAGGATCACTAACGGTGAAGAACTGGGCAGCATGGTCAAATGTTAAGGACTCTGGATCCACAGTTCTGGTTCCCATTCTTCCTCCTAACCCATGAATTCCCTGATGTTGATATACACAGCTATTTGAGTACATCGAAAAACATATCCTTTCCATAAAATCCAAATATGTAATATACTAAACAAATTATCAACGTGATACAAGGAAAAAGTATAAGAATGCTGATATATCATGTCTACAGAATTCAATAATTGCAGGGCCTCAACTTCCCAACAAAGAAAAAAAAAACAAATCAAAACAGAAGAAAGAGCCGAGGCACCATGTATAAGGAACATTGACACCACATCCAACTTCCTCAGAATGAAAAATTAAGCAAATGCCTAATCCTCGAAAGGAAAAAACGCACTAATAAATAATAAATAAATTCAAGAAAAGTAGCAACGAACCGTGTCAAAAACAGTGGACTTTATGCCTCTCCTCTCCAAATGCAGAGCACAGAGAAGGCCGGACATACCACCTCCAATAATTCCAACAACCGGGTCGCTCGAGATTGGAGCAGTGAAGTCCACCTGCTCCTGAGTGAAGCTTTTCTTGATAACAGAGCGCCGCGAGGCGCCATAAGAAGGTTTCCTTCTTGGGTTTTTCATCGGCGGTTTGGAATTTGTGTCCGAGATTTTGCAGTGGATTAAGATTTGTGGAGCGCTGCATCTGGGGGGAGAGACTATTGAGAGGAATGGGGGGAAACAGGGGGACGGAGTGAGAGTGATAGAACGAGGTATTAAGCTCATGGTCGACGGAACAGGATAATCTTAGCGGTCTTTTTTGCGTTTGGGGTTTTTACTTTTTGCCTCAATAATCTGACCTATAAATACATTTTATTTTGCCGCTCAATCCGTGGCCACCAAATTTAGACACTATTCATTAGTTGTGTTTGGTCGTTCTCATGTGTGTATGATTAATTAGCTCATTGATTTTAACATTTGCTTTCCTTTGTTGAATGGGAGAATAAGAGCATCTCCAACGCGTCGGGGCGGAGGGGCTCGAGCCCGCTCGCGAGCCGCAGCGAGCCCGACGCGCAAGTGAGAGCCCGGCTCGCGCCTGCCCACCCCCTGTGCTGACGTTCAGGTTAATTTATTTTTATTTTTATTTATTATTTGATTTTCCAAAAAAAAATTAAAATAAAATAAAAAAATAATTCAACCGTTGCTGAAGCAACGGCTCTTCCAACGGCTAGCAAGCCAAATCCTCCCTATAAATACACACCCCCACAAATCATCTCCCACACCTCCACAATTTATCTACACTTCTTCACAATCCCATAATTTCTTTACAAATTCAAATAATTTCCTTCTTTCTCAACCAAGATCATGATTGCATACAACAAGTTGCTCACCACTGATACCTCACAAATATCACCGGAGGAGTTGGAGCAGCATTTTCTCATGAGGACTCGGTTGTGGAGCATGATCGAAAAATAGGCTTATTTTATTGTATTTTTATTTTTTTAATTGTTGTATTTTGTTTCAATTTAATAAAAAAAATTCCAAAAATTACGTTTCTTTTTTAATTAAAAATAAAATTAATTAAACAAATAAAATCGAACGAAAAATGAAATGAAAAACGAATTAAAAAAACATATCGAAATCGTAAATAAAATGAATTAAAAATAAGAGAGAGCCCGGGGGAGGGGCTTGCGGCTGGAGATGAAATCTGGAGAGAGCCCTCCCCATCGGAATAGTGCCGAGAGCCCCAGCCCCTAAAAGGGGCTCTCGGCTGGAGATGCTCTAAGAGAATGAATATGCAAGATTTAAAGTTCAACATTCAAGTACTCCCTCTGTCCAACCTCCGACTTAAGATTCATGGACCTTTTTATATTCATACATGAATCTTGAGCCGGAGCAGTCTAGATTGAGTCGTACTGTACTACACTATATTAGTCATGTCTTGTTTCTAGAAAAGAAAACAATTAACTTACTAAATGGACTATTAATCATAATTTGCTCGTTTGTTTTTCGATTTTTACAATTTTATATCAAATCATAGATCTTAATACAATCTTTTATTTAAGATCAAACATCAATATATCTTTATGCATTTATGATGCTCTAGTTTTAAAATAATAAAATCTGCATTAAAATATTAAACACTACACTTTATCTCTAAACACACTCTCCTAAAAGCTCGTGCCTAATAGGAATCAGACTACTATAGTGGGATGGAGAGAGTATATTGCAAATAAAAGATAATACTTCATCCATCCCCTTTGAAATGGCCACATTTGGCCGGTTTCTGTTTTGGGCCCGACAAAACCGAGATAACAAAAGTGGAGAATTCATTCCACCCTAAACCTAACCCTAATCTGATAGCAAGCCTCATTCTGCGTTTCTTCTCTCTCTCTCACAAATCCTCCGCCGTTTCTTCTCTCTCTCTCACAATCTCTCTGCCTCGGAAGGCTCGCTCCCGACGCGACCTCCTTCTCTGCATTCTGAACAAGCCGCCCCTTTCAACTCCCTCGCCCCGCCGTGATGAGTGATTCCTACTCCCTTCCACCTCCCGACACCGAAAGCCCCTATTCTCCTCCTCTCACAAGCTCCAATGTAGAGAAATTTGTCCCAGAGACGGAAGAGCATAATTTGGAGCCTCTGAGCGTGGGATACGTGAGTGATTCCCCCTCCAACGACGAATCTAATGCCCGTGGCTGTATCATGTCCCGTCACCGGTTTAAGGTGGCGTCTGCCCTCAGAAGACGGAAGGAGAGCTTGGCTGCACGGGAGCTTGAAGCCACGCGGGAGAAATTTTTGGTTGAGCATAAACTTGAACGAAATTGACTCAAGCTCCTCCTCAACGAGAGCGAGAGTTTGAAGGATATGTTAAGGATCATTCTCCCTCGGCTGTTCGAGGATCCGCTTGCTTCAGTGAGATCTTTCTTTTATTTTTTGTTGGGATTATATTGGATTTATTTGGATATTATGCTGGAATTTGAGTTGGTTGAGTGTTGTGTTGGATTGGTTAAAGTGCTGCGATGATGAAAATATGCATACACTTTCTGTGAAATAGTGCATTCGTGATTCTCTTTGAAGAAATGTGCTGCCTGTTAAATTGCCTCTTTCTGTCCTACCTTATTTTGTCCAAATTCACAGAGCTGGTTTTTGTAAATTGGCCATGAATTTGGATAGATAGATTATTTTCTGATGGTATTTTTATAACCAAATGATGAGAGGCAATTAAAATCAGATCGGTGAGTATATCAGATCGATGAGAGGTTGATGACGTTTAGGGTAGGCACTTTCAAGAACTATGTTAATGACTATGTAACATAACTACTATGTATTTATTTCGTATTTTGGATGACTATGTAATCGCCTTTAGTATGTTTTGTGAGGTCATGCATGGTCGTTATCTGTTTCACCTTAAATAATGCTAGCTATAGAACTAGGTCTACCGTAGTACTAGCAAATAAAACCCAAATGTCGAATCTCAAGGAAAGCTTAACAGGGTGATTTATCGTATGAACGCACACGCTAAACACTCTACGAAAGCAAGTAAATATTTTTAGATTTTTGATTTATTATTATTTCCTAGACTTAAATATAAGAAAGCCAATAAATCTACTCTAGACTTAAAATCAAATTAAAACAAGTAAACAAATAATAACAATTAAAAGTAATTTAACTTAGACTATAAACTTGGAATTAAACTAAAAAGCAATAAATCTACCTAGGCAAGAATTGAAAAGAAAGCAATAAAGGAAGCAATGAAAACTAGACTAGTGAAAATAAATCCTAACATATACTTATTAAAATAAATCTAAAGAAAATTGAAGCAAATAAATCTATTCTAGAAAATAATAAACGAGATGGAAGTAAAGATCATGTAAAACCAACAAAAATGAATCTAAAAATAATAAAGTAAACTTACGAACGATGAACAGAAGACGAAAAGAAAATTAAATGAAATCTTGAATTGAAACTTCAAACGAAACTTGGATCCAAACTTCAAATCTTCAATGCTAAGCTATAAACTCAAACTAGGGTTTTGATGATGCTCAAGAACTAAAGGAAATAAAGTGTAAAAGTGTTATTTTCGTCCAAGCCATTACATATATATACTAAAGAAAATCCTAGATAAACTAGGAAACAATAATAAAAATTCCGCCAGAGTTCGCGAGGGGTCTGATGCAGTTGTACTTTGCGGTCGCGATGTACCTCGCGGCCGCGACCTCAGTGCTGCGAAATTCACTTGTTTCTCCTCCTTCTCGACTCCTTTCTTTCTCGATTCTTCACTTCTTCTCTCATCTCTTTTACCCAATTCTTCTTGTTTCTTCTCTTTTGCGCTCCAACGATCCTCTTGACCCCAACTCACCTGAAACACAATAAACAAACAAGAAAAACGAACAAAACATACTAAAAACTAACTCACACCAAACTATGAAAAACACACAAAAATACACTAAACATCATCATTCCTAATTAATTAAAAAATAATAAGCAAAAAACAAAGAGCATCTATTCTGTGATGATTTTAGGTTTTTTCCGGTGACGATTTTTAGTATATTTTGTTTGAAAGTCTTAAATCTGCAGTCTCATAACGATAAACAACATTCTTCGTTTGTCTTGATGGAGAATAAGGTCAAGAAACAACCTTAAACTCTCTCACCGTAGACAAAAGGAGCCTGAATGAAGTAGCCGAAAAAACCTTGAATAATGTTGCCGCAAAAACGTTGAATATATCATCGTCGTCTGCGGCCTTGCGCCGATCGACAATAGGCCACCGAAAGTGGCAATTATTTGGCTGCCGAAATATTGTCTCTCATGCAGTTTTTTTTTTTTTTTTAAAGACCATCTAATGCAGGGGAAGCGCCTAATCCGTTGATTAAGATTAACAAAATACCGGAAAAGAACACAGATACAGTGAAATTCCGTTGATTCTCTATTGAATGCCGGAAGAACACAAGACAAGGGAAACAAACTCTAATTTTATTATCAAATTTCAACTCTCCAAATACATAAAGATTGCTCATATTTATAGTCTAATAACAAAAGGATAAACATAGAAATTTCTTGGAAAATAACCTAATAAAACAAATAATAATAATAATAATAATATCCATACTATATTTAATCTCCATCATTCTCCTCTGCATCGAAACGATTTGTCCTCGAATCGGAAGCAGCTTCATCGCCAAAAGTATTATCACTTGCTAAAGGCATCAGAAACTCAAATTGCATCTCATGTCAACGTACATCAGCAGTGGCTTTGAATTTGACATTAATCTTTTCACAAATAACACAAACTGCTTTGAACATGAAAACCAACATATCTCCATCCACAATCACATCATAAATGCCAGGAAGCCATGGGTGATATTCCACCACCAAAGATAACTTTTCCACCATATCGGCAACAATAATATGTGTATAAAAACTTGAATATTCCAAGCCAGAATCAAAAGGTTTTACCATGAATAGTGTGTATGAAATCGCGTTGCACCACTGCATCATGTTCAATATTTGGCAAATTTTTCTCCTCGATCTGGTCAAATTATTCGGGGTAATCGTCATAAATTGGAGGACCAAGATAGTCATGAACCATATCCTCATCCAAAATAGAGGATGAGTCATCATCATAAATCGGAGGACCCAAATAATCCACAGCCAGATCAAGCCTAGCATAATCGTTGTCCAAAGGTGCATAAAGATGCCATCGCGTAGGATAGCAGATTGATACGACTGATGCAGGGAAGCGTTAATCTGTTGATTATGATTAACAAAATACCGGAAAAGAACGCACATACAGTGAAATTCCGTTGATTTTCTATTGAATGCCGGAAGAACACAACACTAGGGAAACAAACCCTAATTTTATTATCAAATTTCAATTCCAAAATACATAAGGAATACTCATATTTATAGCCTAAAAATAAAAGGGATAAACATAGAAAATACTTGGAAATAAGTAAATTAAAACCTAATTAAGCAAATAATATTAATAATATTTATGCATATCTTTAATCTCCATCACCATCACACGTTTCAACCACCTACTTTTCTTAGTGAATGCAATAATATAACTGTAAAAGAAGCATTAAATGCAAAAAAGTTACTACTATTATTATACTCCCTTCGTCCCTCATATCAGTGTGATTATTATTCGTTTGAGACGTCCTCCATATTAATATGTATACCCAAAATAAAAAGATTATCTCAGCAAATTGATATTTTTACCCTTCAGCTGTTATATTATTTTCCCACTTATTACCTATTTTTCACTTTCTCTTATTTTTCCACTTTCTACCTATTTTTCTCTTATGTGTCACTCTTCTCTCCACACCAATATAAGAGACGGAGGGGAGGGAGTACTTTTTACTTATTCATGACTATTTTAAACGTTTACATATTAAGAATTAACTAGTGTCGCGCCCATGCACTGCACGGAACACACACGCATCCGGGGTGACTCGAACCCCTAACCTCTTGGATTTGAGGGGAAGCGTCTTACCAACTGAGCCACGCTTCGTTGTCAAGTAAATATAATTTTAAAACATATGTTATACTACATGTCTACATTTATATGAAACTACTATTGATATTATGATATTTGAATTATTACATTTTTTGTATTTTATTTAAATTCTTAATAGTTATCTAAATAATTACTAATTATTATTTTTCTTTATTAATTTGATAAATTTCTTTGAAAAAAAATAATACATCAAAAAAATAAGCAATAAATCATGATCATAATAAATTTATCGATCAATAACTTTAAATCTAACTTAATATTATTTCAAAAAAGTTCAATTAATAATTAGTTTTATTTGTGACAATGTATTCAAATTTTTCTATTGTCACAACCAAATTTATACAAATTATTTATAAAAAAAATAGGATTGAAAAAAAATAATAACATATGGATATAGCAAAATAAAGAAATTAATAGAATAATTTAATGCAAAAATAGAATATTAGCAAACAATGAAACACTATTATAATTTAAATCCATTTATTACCAAATCTATTGGACAATTCATAACTCTTTGAAATAAATCACCTTCATAAAACTATTGGACAATTGGTGACACTTTTGGAGGGAAAATGACATTCTTGTAATTATTGCCAACAATTCTACTTTTATATATTGTATAGATTATATGCAACTTATATTACCAATTATGGTGTACCGTATTTTTTTGAAAATCCATTTATCGTGCAACGTATTATTAAAATAATCAAATTTGGAATGGCGCAAACAATTGGAGTGGCCCTTCGACTGTAGCTTTCTATTTTCCCATGATTTTTTTGGAGATTTTGTTTTGGAGATGTCCTGAAAAATGTAGATGAAATGTGTTTTAGGAATTGTGGTGCTAAAAGTATCCCAACAAACTGTACTACAACTTCTCTTCGCCTTCTAATTTGGACTCAGTTCATTATTGCAAATTGTGAGTCCTAAAAAAATAAATAAAATAAAATAGATCTAATAATATGCTGCGATTGAATTTTCACTTCTACAGATCCCAGCTAGTATTCCTTTACAGTTTATTAGGGACTGAATCGCCAATAGGAATAATCTACTGGGAATCAGTGCGCGAGCACGAGCACGCGCACGCGCACACACAAAGCATTTCCCGACTATGATAGATCGAGGTAAGTACTAATCTTCAAGAAAATATCGATTTCTTCGTGCACCGAATGCAAGTCTCTGCGTCACATGAAAATGGAAGAACCAAACATTAAAGAAAGATCAAAGGATTAGATTTTCATAACCGAAATTCAGAATATGCATTAAAGTAAGATTTATAATTTATGCATTGCTTAACTGAGAATATCTGAGAATAGGCTTTTAATCCAGTGAGGAAACGTAAGTAAGTCGGTTTTCCAGATCCATTTGTAGGAATGGATCTGATGTTAGGAACTAGGTACTCAGCAACCTGGTGGACAATTTAGAAAACATGGAAAATGAGGAGTTATATCCAAATCGAAGAATTTCACAGAAGATGAGCTAGCTAGGTTACTACATAATTGCAGAGACAATTGGTAGCAGTAATAGAATCTATGGTCTTCACCAAACTCAACCTCAAAGTTTGAAACAATGAGCTTCATAAATATAAGTTAAAGCACTACTAGAACAATCGAGCATTGATGAAAGATCTAGCAGGACGTGAAAATAACTTACTTTGTCAGCTGGTTCAGCCAAAACATTGATGAAAAACTTGGCCTGCAATTTGTAGCTACTTGATAAATATTAAGATCAGGCTGATCAGCAGAGCAGAAAGAGAGGTGAAAAGATTAAAAATAAAACCTACCTGCTTTGTATTAGCACCTGACATGAGAAGATCCGTTGTGACCATTCCTGGCTGCAAGAATATCAAGTCGAGTATATGAAAGTAAAACAAATCGAACACTTACATAAATCATACAAACAAACACAGGTGACACAGGTCCAACTGCACCCAGTTGCTCCATACAATCACAAATAGGTACAAGTACCGACCGTATAGTTATAATGAGATAAACACACTTTGACAGTAAGACTAACTCTACATTCATAAACCATAGATTAGCATGTAGGGGACATTATCATTTCAAAGATCCTTCTTACAGGAGCTTACTTCTTGTCTGAGCAGGATACTCTGAAGTATACAAATCGACATGTAGGGTTGAAAATATAAACTAGTTAACTGAGTACAGAACTGACATATAAATAATGGACTTTACATACCGAAAGATTATGCACTACAACATTTTTGACATCTTGCATCCTCAATTCTGCCTGCAGGGAGACGAAAGACGTTTTCTCTTACTTGCAGTATATAACAATAACAGGTAATTATTTCTCAAAATATAACCAAATCTGAGTTTCACACATGAAATTTGACATAAAAACGTTCACTCTTCTTTATATGCTGTAAAGAAGAGAGAAACATCAATGGTCACCAGCTAATGTAGGAATAGAGAAAACAAATGAAAATGAAAACAAAAGGAGTAGCAACAACACATCCATTTATTATATTGCACATGATTTAGCTAGAAGAAAATATGCAATTAGACTTCCAGACAGAGCACAGCCTTCAGATACTAACACAAGGACCTGTGGTTCTCTATTAGCCAAGGAAATCAATATCTATATAATAAATAGAATGCAATAACATATGTTAGATAGACTGAATTTTTAATCATGAACTAGATTTCATATCATAGATATAAGATATAGCTTTTATTAACAAACAACTGAGAACATGCCTGTAGTGATTTCGTAAGGTGCACCACACTACGTTTAGTAGCTCCATAAGCAGCAAATCTGATGAAATCACATTGAGGAAAGACTTATGCAAAAAGGACAGGGAAACAAAAATGATCAGAATAATGGCATCCACAGCTGAGGTGAAGATGATATCAGACCTCGGAGTTGGTCTTCCATCTGAACCAGCCCCATCAATGTTAAAGATATGACCACCTCGAGGTTGGGTTAGCATCATATTCATCGCCTATATAAAATCATGCATTAGCTAAAACCCATCTACCTGCATAATTCCTGGATATGTGACGATGCTTTTTACCTCTCGACAGCATATCATCAGGCCAAGGGTATTTGTAGAGACAACTTCACTGCATTCAAAATCGATTGCAAATAAATGAATAGAAAGGTTAGAGAAGTCATTAGGAAAAAATTTGATGTGGACTCACACTAGATCTTCATCAGATGCCTCCATCAATGGTTTGTAACTATATGCATTTGATCCTGCATTATTTATCTGCATCACTCTAAAGACGGGGTAAGAGAAAGAAAAAAGGTACGTAATCCTACAAATGCCCCTACAAAAGTAAAAAACACACATGTCACCCATGTATACATTTGACTAGCATTACCATAAAGAAACCGATAGATTAACTGAACAGTAAAACTATTGATGCTTTTGAGTTGTAATATATGTTAGGATTCCACAAACAATATATCTAAGTCAATTTGTGTAGAGCGAAAATATCAAATAATCGCAATCGTCACTTAGACATGATAGAGCTGAACGCCATATATTTAGATGAGTTGTAATGCAAAGATGAAGTACCCATATGTCAATGTATTTAAGTTGCTCTTTTGAAAAAGCAACTAAGTTCTTTACATCGTTCCCATCTCGGACATCACACTTGGTACCCTGCATGATGAAATACTATTCATATTTAGTATCATTGAAAAAATAAACATGTGGCCACATGTGGTTACTCTAAACTTGAAAGTAAAGTTAGCCTGAAGTAGATCACTCAAAATAGAGGTTGAAGAAGATAGTACACTATGCTGACAGATGATAGGCCTGTACTAAGACAGAAAAAGAGTTGGAGGAAGAAGACTTTCAGAATATTTTTTATATCTTTTTTTTTTTTTATCAGACAAGCACAACACACTCACACACACACGCACCCGAGGTGACTCGAACCCCCGACCTCTTGATTCTCTATATAAAGAGACTATACTTACAAAATAGATAGGAATCCTAATCCTAATAATATTAATTGTGACAAAAGTAGGAAAGTCATGAATTAAATCACTTAAATTAAGACCATGTTCTGTGCCTAATTATTGTCAATCCTAGAATGCATCATCAGCCCCCTCCTAGAGTTCAAGCTTGTCCTCAAGAGTGGAAGATGAAAAGCAGAAAGGATCCAAAATCTCCCATGCAGTGCGTATCCTCTGTGAACTCATCAGTGCGTATCCCATGCGTGGAGAATTTGGATAATTTTTGCAACAATTTTCATCTTCCAAGCCTGAGAACAAGCTTGAATTACAGCAAGGGGGTTGCATTATTGGAATGACAATAATTAGGCACAAGGCCTTAATTTAGTGATTTCATTTATTACTTTCCTGTACTTTGTTGAACTTGCAATTAGTATCTCACATCGGCCAATAACACGTAGTCAAACAGGTGAAATATCTATTCACTGATATAGTAATGTAGGTAAACAGCTATATATAGCACCAAAATTTAATGTAAAGCATAATTATTGTGGTGAAGGAGGTACCCACACATGCTGCTTCCCTGACTCTGCCTTCAAGCTTTCAATAGCAGATTGCACTCTTTCCTCTGTAAAATTACAAGCACGATAGGATATCAAAAGCATTTCTAGCACCAAATTTACATAGATTATTTGAATATACAACATTTACCAGATCGGGAGCATATGATGACATTGTCTCCAAATTTCAGAAACTCTTTCGCAAGTGCATACCCGATTCCTGAATGCATTTTCAGAAGAAAAAAAAAAAAAAAAAACCCTAAATAACAGTCTTCTAACACAAATTAAGAAATCGTCCGTACAAAGCTTCATGCTTGATTACCCAGAAAGAAAATAAAGGAAGGGGAAAAAGGCACACCTTTAGTAGACCCAGTGATCAAAACATTATATGGTGGAACCATCCGCTCGCTGTTATTTTTCTCAACAGAAGCATATGAAGAAGAAGATGAAGAAGAGGCGCGAAAAGAAAGCAATTTATAGTTAGGGGGCATGGTGCTCGTCGTAAAGTACAGCATCAAATAATGACGGCGGTTCGGCTTCAGAAGTGGTAACTGGGTGTTGAATGATAGAATCGGGAGAGACGAAGTCGAAGTCGCCATTGCTGCTGCTGCAATCATCACCGAGTTCAGATAAAGAAAATAAGAAGATAGTACTGTAGTAGTAACGGACAACGCCCAAGTGAGAATTAAGAAAAAAGATAAAATAAAATAAAAATAAAAATAATCATATCACTACTATAGGGAGCTTTGACTATCCCAGCGTCTTCATTACCATCCATTTGGAAATGCTTTATATTTTGATTTTATTTTCTAAAAAGTTATACAGCGGAGCTAACATATTGAAATGAACGTAGAAGCAAATCTTCTTCTTCTTCTTCTTAAAATGGCAGAAGCAGTGGTCTCCGTTGCTCTAGAAACCCTTGCCGATTTGATCTCTGAAGAAGCCAAATTCCTAGGCGGTGTGAGCAACGAAGTGAGGATACTCGAAATCCAGCTGAAGGAAATCAGATCTCTTCTCAAAGATGCCGACTCAAAACGGCACAAAAGCGAAATCGTCCGTGGCTGGATCGGGGAGATCAAGGACCTCTCATACAGAGCCCAAGACGCCATTGAACTGTACGCCGTCGTTCAAGGCTCTTACCGACGCGACCGCCGCCTCAAAAAGCTGCTCCGTCGCTGTTCGTCCTTCCTTACAGATTGCTTCTCCCTCCACCAAATCGGCGCCGAGATCTCACTAATCAAATCCGAGATCGCAAGAGTCACTGAAAGCATGAAAGATTATGGTATAAAAAGCATCATCGAAGGAGAAAGCAGCGATGCTCCCGACGATACCCAACAATGGCAACGACGAACTTTTCCCTTTGAAATTGAAGATGTTTTTGTGGGGAAGGAGCAAGAATTGGGAAAACTCGTGTCCCTCGTGGTTGACGACGAAGAGCACCAAATTATTCAGTATGGGGGATGGGCGGTATCGGAAAGAGTACGCTCATAAGGAAAGTATACAACCATGAGAAGACGAAGCGATTGTTTGAAGCATTCGCGTGGGTTTGTATCTCTCAGCAGTGTCAGATCAGATCAGTTTTGGAGGATGTGTGGCAGCAGCTCGATCCACACAGAAGGGATGACAATGGCTCCAATTTGAGCGACACGGAGTTGATAGGGCGGCTGTGTGAAATCCAGAAATCCAAAAGATGCATGATCGTCATTGATGATATATGGAAAATCGGCCATTGGGAAGGTCTTAAGCACGCCTTCCTTCTTCAAGGTACAAAAATTAAGATCGTGTTGACTACCCGGAAACAGAATGTTGCAGACATTGGGTTTGCATTTGAGGCAGGGCTCTTGAGTGAAGATGATTGTTGGGAATTGCTCAAGAAGATAGCATTTCCGCACACCGATTTCCCAGGTTAGTAAACCGCCTATATTATCTTTTTCATTATATAATGTGATTATAACAAGTTAATTTTGGTATAACACCTGAACCTGATAAAGACTATATATGCTAGCTTGCGTAGAGATGATTGGTAAAGAAGTTTATTTAAGATCATTTCATTATTGTGCTTGTTGAATAAGTTAGAGATTTGGACTCCCATCTATTGATTTCTTTCTTATATATAAAGATTGGATTATAACATATTGGTATTAATTTTTGTTATTATTGATTTTGGAAATATTTAGCGATCATCCATTGATGCCTGACTTGATATCTCTAGGTGGAAGTGAAAAATTGATATAAACAGAAGAATGAATCACAGGGGATGAAATTATTGAAGTTGCAGTTATTGAAAATTCAATTTATTTATTAGTAACATAATGCTCTTGGGTATTTTAGAGATCTATATAAAACATGGGTTATATATTACAGGTTTGGGATATGAAGAAAGAAACTGGTTTGAGAAAATTGGGAAAGAAATTGTAGTCAAGTGTGGGAAATTGCCACTAGCCGTTTCTTTGCTTGGTGGGATATTGAGTAAAAAGAAATCATGGAGAGAGTGGGATTTGGTGAAGGAGAACATGAGTGAATATCTATATAAAGGTGAAGGACTTGAAAATGAGAACAATGAGATACATGGAGTGTTAAGGTTAAGTTATGAAGAGCTACCATATTACTTAAAGCCGTGCTTTCTTTATATGGGTCGATATGAGGAGGACAGACTTGTATATGCTAACGACCTGTGTTTGATGTGGATCGCACAAGGCATGGTTTCGCATGATAATCAACATAAGGAGAAGAATTTAATGGATATAGCACAAGAATACTTGAGTGAGTTGGTCTCTAGGTGTGCTGTCGAAATTGTACTTGGGGATCCCACTCATGGCCAGACATGGAGATTCTGTAAACTCCACGATGTGGTCCGAGGTTTGTCCTTGTCAATGGGGAAAGAAGAGGATTTTGGGTTGCAAATCTTAGATTATGACTCTGGAATGTTTAGCCGTTTATTGCATGAGTGCTTGTCGCGTACTAAAACACGCCATTTGTTTGTCAATTTCAAAAGAGAGATAGAACGAGAACGACAAGAGCTTACGATCACTCATGGTGAAGATACTACCAAATTTGTGAGATCTCTTCATTTCACGTGTTGGGTAGATATGAGACCAATTGAATTTCCACGAGGCATTGTTGATTTTAAGAAATTCAAATTGCTTAAAGTTCTACTCTTTTGGAGAATTAAATTTGAGCAAAGAAGATTACCGAGGGGGATCGGTAATCTAATTCACCTTCGAAATTTATGTTTGCGACGATGTGAATTTGACAAACTGCCATCGTCCATAAGCAATTTGGAGTACTTACATACAATGGATTTGTTGTATTCGCATAGTGTTCGAATTCCTAACAATACTTTGAATAAAATGTACCGATTAAAGCACTTGTTCCTTCCTAGGTACAATGTTAAGGAAATGGAGAGTTACAGACTAAGTTTAGAGGGTCTTGATGAGCTAGAGACATTGTCTGGATTCAATAGTTTGGTGCACATGCTGAAATCTGTCACCGGAATGAAGAATCTTCGACATTTTGAAGGCGTAATACACGACAATAAAAGTTTGTCTGAAATTATCCATGCCGTTTCTACAATATGGAAAGATTTAAGGTATTGCGGGCTTGACATCAGACAAGATTGTCATCCTTCGTCATCGGAGGAAGACTTGATGAATTTCAAGAAGTTGTTCACGTGCCCCACTCTCCATGAGTTACGAGTTCATGTACCGATAGGGAAGCTCTTCCAAGATTTAGAAAACCATGTATGTACCTCAAATCTTGTTTCATTGAGTTTTGAAGGATGTGAAATGGAGGAAGATCCAATGAGGACACTTGGCAAACTTCGTGTTATAAGAGACTTGTATTTCAGGGGAAGATCCTTTGTCGGAGAAGAGATGACGTGTCGTTTGTTTGACTTTCCTTGTCTCAACGAGCTTGTCCTGAGAGATTTACCAAACTTAGTGCATGTTTGGTAAGGGTGATATCATGGGTTTGACCAAGATATCACACTCAATCTCATGTTTGGTTTTCATGTTTTAAAAAGTTGAAGGCCCGACATATTAGCCCGGCCCGCTCTAAAGAGCTCTAAAAACACTATTCCTCCCCCAATTCTTATCACACCTCCAACCCCATGATATGGAAAAATAGGGTATGGAGAGTGGAACAAGGAGCCATGCCCCTCGTTACTCATATAGTAATCCGTAGGTGCCCTCGTCTGGAGATGGTTCCTGATGGATTTAGGTTCCTTGATGGCTTGAGAGAATTGTCGATTCGAGAAGTTCCTGAATTGGAAAAACGTGTTTGTTATGGAGGTCAAGATTTTGATAAAGTGAAACACGTTCCTTCCATTCTCATTAGCTAGTCTCTAGACTCTACTCACATTATGGCTTATCAAATATCATTACCTTATTTTTTCTCATTCTATCTATGTATAGGGTTGCAAATGGAATGACCTCGTTATTTTGAGGTCCCTCTATTATTGTTTCTGTAAGACCTCATACTTTCAAATTTCACCTCAAGAGTCAAGAGGTAATTTTAATTAGTCTTTAAAAAAGGACTTATCGAAATATATAAATTATGAATGCCGACCTATGTTTTCAACTCGTGCATATGAGCTTCTTCATTCTGTAATTCCTAGTACCGTTAAATTTTATTTCATTTGCAATAATAATAAGAGAAAATATAACTTTTTACCCACTCTTAGATAGTCTTTATAATATTTATCACAAGGATAAAAATTTAACTAATCTACAAAAGATACCCCAAAATACCTCTCATTTTTGGATTTATATGAAAACCCTTTATGTTCTCTCTCTCTTCCTATATCTTTATGCATTTGAAATCTTTCAAATCTTCTCAATTTGTTCTCTCTCCTCTGCAACCTCTCTCATCTCTCTACTTTCCTTTATTCTCCTTTCCATTGTCTGTTCTTCATCACCATGAACGCCGACCACTTCGCCGTCGATGACCTTCTCAATTTGTCAGACGACAACACCCTTGTGGGCGTGGACGTGCCTTGACGCGGCACTGACCGAGACCTCCACCGACACAACCCTGCTTGCCACCCACACGCCTCTTCTTTCTCTGAGCCGATTTGCATTTCGCGGCTGTCGTGAACCTTAGAATAGGTAATTTTTGGTGGTGGATTTTTGGTGATGGTGGAATTTTTTATTTTTTTCAAATTTTGACTCCAAATCTTGAGAGTTTAGAAATTTCAGTAATTGGATCCACAATGTGTTTGTTGAAAGTTCTCACTCAATTTTCTTAGGGTAGAACTTTCAGTTTTTTTGCTTTTCTCGTTTTTCTGCTGTTTTTTGATAAATAGATAGTACGAATTCGTAATTTGTAATATATCATAGGTATTCATAATTTATTTTTATGTTGTTTTCAGTAATTTTGTTGTGTGGTACGAAATATGCTTTCTGTTGATTATATTTAGAAAATAAGAAATTGTACCATTACATTTTGAGTTGGTCTGATTTCAGGGTTTGGTTCTAAGTTAGGTTCGAATTTAGTAATATGCAGTTGTTGTTGGTACGAAATTGGTTCATTTAGCTGCACATTATGTATAAATATAGTACCTATTTTTTAATTTATGTTTTTTATGTTGTCTTGCAATTGAGTTTGTTTTTGTGCGTTTTGACTCATATTTGTACTAATAACTTCATATTTATTTATGCAATTTGCACTATATTATAGATAATCGGTACGAAATGACCCATTTGCTACTGTAACTTTTTAGCTCATGAATTTCAGTTTTGAAGGTTATATATGTATTCGGTTTTGGCTTGGTTTGATGAGTGTGGATTTGTGTTTCTAGTTCATAAATTCAAATCTCTGGTTCTTGTTTTACTTGAGTATGAATGAGTTTGATATTGCAGTAGGCCAAGTCACTTCAAAACAAGCGTAATTCGTAATATATCTTTGGTAAACGGTACGAATTGACTCATATTCGTACCAATAACTTAATACTTCCTCACGCAATTTGTACATTACTACAACTAATTGGTACGAATCGTCTCATATTCGTACTAATAATCATATATTTATGTAAATATGAAATTCTTACTCGATTTTGGCACGAATTTCACATTTTCGTGATAAATAGATGGTACGAATTTGTAATTCTTGATATATGATAGGCAATCGTGATAAATAGATGGTAATAATTTTCAACATTTTTATACTTGAAGATTTTTGTTGTTTTTTGATAAATAGATGGTACGAATTCGTAGTTCGTGATATCATATATAATCGTAATTCGTAATTCATTTTTCTATTGTTTTCTTGTAATTCGTAATATATCATAGGTAAATGGTACGAATTGAGTCATATTCGTATCAATAACTTCACACTCACTTATGCAATTTGTACTATATTACATGTAATAGATACGAATTGACTCATATTCGTACCAATAACTATATAATAATTATGTAAATGTAAAATTCTTATTCGATTTTGGTACGAATTTTACATTTCGTACCTCGTTGAAAGCAGCAAGAGAAAATGTTTCAACAATTCAAAATATGGTACGAATTTAACAAATTCGTACATCCTTACTGTTTGTAAAAAATATAAATTTCGTATTTTCTAACAGTTAGAAAAACAAAACAAAAACTAAAAAAATAAAAATAAAAATAAAAATAAAATAAAATCTGTAAAGAGATAAAATCTGCAAAGAGACAAAAAGGAGAAAGTAGATGGGGAGAGAGAAAAGCTGTCATAAAGGGGAAAAAACTGTCATAGGGGTATTTTTGGGCATTGACTTGAAACTTGGGTAGTTTTGTTAAAATATTATCATAGTGATAAATATTGTAAAAATTAGAGGAAATGCATGTTTTTGCCCACTAAGAGCTGTTAAAATCAAATTTTGCCCACAACATAAAAATACACAAATAATGCCCAATTTTTACTTAATGTGACTAAGTTGCCCTTATGCTTTGAATTTTAAATGTTTTTGCCTTCCTTTCGTCATTCTTCTTCTCTTCTATGTTTTCTTTTCTCCTCCATTCTTCATTTCTTTTTAACTACAACCTTCTCTCTAGGGTTTTGGGCTGTGATTCGTCGGGAGTTTTATGCAGTTTTTTCCGGGCGTGTCGATGACGACGACGGCAGTAGACAAAGTCGAAACTGCAGTAGCTGAACTTCCGGCAACGTGTGAGGCTCCGGCGATGTTGGATGTTCAAGGATTTCTGATAAACGCCGCAAAGTTGTTGCAGAAGTCAGCGAGTCATACAGACAAGAGAGATGGCAGAGATTTTCGTTGAACAAGTTGCCCTTTTGTAGTTTGTTGATTTCTTCTTTTTTCTTTGTTATCATATGGTTTCCTTGAAGTTGTAAACCCTAGACGATGAACTGAAACTTCAATCCTGCACAGATTGCGGTTGAAGCGGCGTACACCTTGACGGCTGCGAAGTATTTGTGTTTTCGATCTTTTTTCAGTTCGTTTCTATCATAAATTCAAAAAGTTATGTTTTGAATCCCAGCAATAAATGTTCTTCAGTGTAGTTAGAACTGTTCAGTTTGATGGGTTTGTTTTACTTTCATACGTGATAAGAATTTATTCAATTTTCTTATCACATTTTTAATATACATGATAAGAATATCCCGAAATTCTTATCAAAGTTATAGACCAAAACTACATTATTCTAACAACTTTTCCATGAATTTTTGCAGTTGATAACAATATCATCAATCGCAATGGTAATGGACACATCAAGTGAAAGTTCATCTCGTTGGATTATTGCTGGCGTATCTCAACAAGCTTTGATAGATGCCGATGATATTATGCGATGATATTATATTAAAACCGAACCAACCGAGAAGGGTCAGGTTGTTTGCAGTTCTGTCTTTCGTAACAAGGATAACATGCTTTCGGCAATTCATGCATATCATTTGAAGAATTTCGTGGAGTTCCGAACTGTAAAATCTGATCCGAAAAGATACCACATTATTTGTAAGTTTGACTCAACATGCGTGTTTTTATTGTGAAGTTTAGCGTTGGGCAAGCATGGAAAATAAAAACCCTGGTCGCACACACATGTGCCAAAGACATCAGGTCTTGTGCCGAACCTAAGGTGTCTGTAAGAGCAATAGCGGAGTTTGTTGGACCTCACATGTCTGTGGATGGATTTGTTTTCAGGCCATGTGATATCCAAGGCCAAGTACTTAGGGACTTTGGTGTTAGATTGAGCTACCCATCTGCATTATCTGGGAGGAACTGAGCTTTTAAATCTATCTATGGTGATGAAGAGAAGTCTTTCCAGGTAATAATTTAGGAATTCATTGTAAGATTTTTACTCATCTTGTATATATATCTTAAGAAATCTTTAATTCTTACAAAGTTATCATAAGAATTATTATATTTTCATGATGTGGTAAGAATTTAGTAGTTTTCTAACTAATTCGAATGTTCGATTCTAACAATTATGATTTTTATTCTTTCAAGGAAATTGCAAAGTATCTCTACATGCTTGAATAAATGAAAAAATGCAACATATTCCCGCTCCGTGTGTTGAAGTCGTTGAGACGCGTGAATTCGTCCATCGCAGAATATCTTACTAAGTCGGCCTTTTCATTCCCTATGTATCTCAGAATTGCGTTACTTCCCCTGCCATGCTTTCATACCCCCCGGGTATCACCTTGTGCTTTTTGTCCAGCAAATGCAATCTTTGATAATCTCATTCAACCTTGCAGGCAATATAAGAAACAAGAAGGCATCGTAAGGAATCAGAGTAAATCAGAATACAAGATGTCAGAAATGCACAACTAATTCTAACATAGCCATCATAAATAAACAACTAATTCCAACCATCCCATAACTGACGAACAATCATTGTCAGAAATCCACACGACCTATTGTCAGTAATTTATATATTTCTAACCAACATGTTGAATTTTCATACTTTCTAACTAACTAGTAAGAAATACCCAAATTCACAAATTCTAACTTATTGTCAGACATGTATATATTTTCTAACCAACATGTTGAATTCTCATACTTTCTAACCAACTAGTAAGAAAAAAATAAATTCACAAACTCTAACCAACATTTAAGAATATGATTATAGAAAATCATATTCCAAGTTATCAGAAATAAACAACTAATTCTAACCAAAACATAACAGATGAACACTCATTGTCAGAAATTCACATGACATATTTGTAAGTAATGTATATGTTTTCTAACCAACATGTTGAATTTTCATACCTTCTAATCAACAAGTAAGAAACACACAATTTTACAAATTCTAACCAACATCTAAGAAATGATTATTGAGTATAGAAAACCATATTCCAAGTTATCAGAAATAAACAACTAATTCTAACCAAAACATAACAGATGAACACTTATTGTCAGAAATCCACATGACATATCCGTAAGTAATGTATATGTTTTCTAACCAACATGTTGAATTTTTATACCTTCTAATCAACAAGTAAGAAACACACAATTTCACAAATTCTAACCAACATCTAAGAAATGATTATTGAGTATAGAAAACCATATTCCAAGTTATCAGAAATAAACAACTAATTCTAATCAAAACATAACAGATGAACACTCATTGTCAGAAATCCACATGACACATTTGTAAGTAATGTATATGTTTCTAACCAACATGTTGAATTTCCATACTTTCTAACCAACTAGTAAGAAACACACAAATTCACAAATTCTAACCAACATCTAAGAAATGATTATTGAGTATTGAAATCCATATTCCAAGTTGTCAGAAATGTAGATTTTCTATCCAACGATTGCATAATTCTAACCAAACCACAAAATTTTAAACAACATCTAAGAGATGTAGCTTTTTCTAACTATAATGTGCAAAACACTAACCAAAACACAATATTCTAACCAAGATGCCACCCAATATTTCAAATTCAGAATTCTAACCAACGAGAAAGCAAATACACATCTAATTCTAATGAACGTCCGTCACGTTATCAGAAATGCTACTTTTTCTAGCCAACATGTGAAACATTCTAATCAAAACATATAATTCTAATCAACTTTTTCAAATTTTTCGAAGTCAAATTCATAATCCCTCATACATTTCAGCACACAGTCCTCATTTTCAGTTAAGAATCTATTCAAAGTAGCCCATTTTACTCTTCAACCAACAATTCAAAACACCAAAACTGAACTCAACATCCCACATTCAATAAATTACACATGCAAGTTCAAGTTTTCAAACAAAAACACTCAACAGATTGAAGGGGTTCACCGAAGTTCTGAAACCTTAATTTTTCAATTTCTTATCTCGACAACTTCAAAAGGAAAGGTTTTTTTAAGTAATCAGCAGTTTAACAATGTAACAAAATGCCACATGCAAAACCCTAAATTTTTACCTTTGCCTCTATGAAGGGATGGCCGCTCGGACGCGTTGGGACCGGCTCCTCTGTCGGAGCATCGGAGCGCGGCGTCTTGCTCGTCGGCTCTATCTTCCCTCCTCTTTCTCTTTGAACTTCGCGGCGCCATGTGAGTGAGGAGCGATAACAACGACACTGAGAGGTGAAGCGACGGACGTCGTTGACGGCGGGGCAAGGCCACTGCGGCTGGCTTTGTCGAATCACTGGAGAGAATTTAGAAAAGAGAGATGAGGGTTCTGGGAAGAGTAATCGGTTTTCTGCAATTAATTGGGTGTGGGAGGGTAACGTGTGAGAGTGGGAGAGAAATAGGGGGAAACTGATTTTTAGGGGTTTGAGGGTATTTTAGGGCCATCCTCCAAAAATTGGGCACATTTTGTGTAATTTTATGTGTTGGGCATATTTTTATTTTTTATGCTCTAGAAGGGCACTTTAATTGTTAACTCTAAAAACTATCCTATAGTGGCTAAAAAATTCACTGCCTCTAATAATAAACAGGGCTACTCAGTTCATATTTGTTTTACCGTAATTTCTTCTTTCATGTTACTTCCTCGTTTGGTAGTTATTTCAAGTTTTCAATATGAAACAAGAGGAATGCTCCCCTATCCATACTTGATGTGATCACGGCTTACGCGACAATGATATATTTAAGAAAAATTATTATAAATATATTGGAGGCCGTAGGTGATGCCACATAAGCATATGAATTAATGTGGTGCTCTGAATTCATAACAGAATTGGGGGTGTAGATATAAATAAATCTAGAGTGAACAATTAAAATGCCATTTTAGAGCATAAGAAATCAAAATCTACCCACTATATAATTTTACACAAATTTTGCCCAACAAATTCATTTTCTTCCAAAATTAACCTTACTTTTTTTTTTTCTCTCTCTTTCTCTCTCTCATCTCTCCTCTATCTTGATCCTCACACACACACACACGTGATCCCACTTCTTTCTCCCTCTTTTCTTTCTTCTCTCTCTCTCACACACACACACCTGACACACACATAAAAATCGCCCCCTCCCCTTTTCTTTTTGCTTTCTGAGACGCACACACACATTCTCTCTCCCTTTTTTTTCTTTTACTTTTTTTCTTTTCTTTTTCCTTTTTTCGTATTTTTTTTTCGCTTTTGTTTTTCGTATTTTTTTTTCAATTTTTGTTCTCTGTTTTACATTTCAGTTTTTTTTTAAGCAGCCACAAATTATTTTGATTTCGTTCTACTAAGTAAACTTGGTAAGAAATCGTCGATTTCTTATTTTCTCAAACTCGTTTCGCAAGAATTTGATAATTTTTTATATTCTACTAATTCACTCGGTAAGAATTTTGACAAATCTATTTGGTAAGAAATTGTATGCATGACCGTAACTTGGTAAGAAATTTTAATTTTTTACCTATTATTTGGTACTGTTTAGTATTTCTTACCGTTTTTATTTATTTGTATCCATGATCGTAAATTTGTATTTATGGCCGTAACTTGGTAAGAAATTTTAATTTCATATCAAGCTAGAGGCAAGAAATTGATTAACTTGATAAGAAATTTAAAAATTTCTTACACCAACAATAGAGTTTAATTAGGTCTTAAGATAACAACAAGAGAACTATCACACATATCTAATGACAAATCATTCCAATTACAAACCAACAAACTTTATATAATGAACATGAACAACCAAAAACTACAAAGCTTACAGAAAAGACATAATAAATTCAAAGTCTATTTGGTAAGAATTTATCAATTTGGTAAGAAATCATACACATTGGTAAGAAATACATCTCATTCTTATCACTTAATCATTTAAAACACTATTATTAGTTTCAGAAATGATGATAAATTACACATGTTGATAAGAAATTGTTAGTTTTCTTACCAAGAAATTGCAATATATATATATAAAAAAAACTGCATATTTAGTAAGAAATTGACATCTTCTCGTCTTTCCCGTCTCATAGTCGTCATCATCAGAAACTTCATACAATAAAAAAATGATGCAATTCTTACATAATTTGAAAAAAGAGTAAGAAATTTCATACCAGGCTAAAAAGCAAGAAATTGATTAATTTGGTAAGAAATTTCATATCAAGCTAGAAGCAATAAATTGATTAATTTCTTACCAAATTTGATAAAATTTCTTACCAAGTGGTAAGAAATTGAAATTTGTTACCAAGTTAATTGGTTAGAAATTTCAATTTCTTACCAAACTTGTTGGTATTTCATACCAAATTTGTACACCAACAAATAGAGTCAAAATGAGTTTTAAGACACACAAATCATAAAAATGGAGCAAACACACACAAATCGTAATTTATTAAGCTCAGTAGAAGAATTGTAGGTACAAATCACAACCTTCATACACATGAAAACGCGAACAAATAAGAAAGAATTTTTTTTTTTACAACAACAAACTTCCAACAACAAAGTTAAATTCCAACAACATCATCTAACAAATTCTTATATCAAACTTAAATTTCTTACCACAACCACTTCCAACAACCACCTCAAACATAAATTTCTTACCAAAAATGCCTAATTAAAATGATTTTTCCATGAATTCCATCTAAAAACTTAAAAAAATCAATAACAAGCAACAAAACAACAAAAATTAATTTTGCAAAAATGAAGAAAGTGGGAGCAAAAATCCTAAATTTCAAAAATCCTAAGAGTCACAAGACCCCCTTCTAAAACTCTCTGTACCAAATTTTCTAAAAAATAGAGCAAGATTTGCCAATAAATTAAAAACAAAGAAACCCTAAATTCTCTAATTGCATCGGAAGCTTCCAAACCTAGAAAACAAACAAAATAAAAGCATAATCAAAAGAAAGAAAGAAATAATAATAATAATAATAAAGCGCATGTAAGAAAAAAAATAATAAAAAATAAAAAGAGGGGAAAAAGTGAGAACAAATTGCAGAAGGTGGGGAAGAAACCCAGCAAATGTTGTCCTCTCTCTACGTTGGCATCGGGTCAGCAGCTGCCGTCTCCGTCCACGTCAGTGGAGGGTTGGAGAAGTGCTGCTAGGGTTTTTAGAGAGAGAGAGAGTGATGAGACGAGACCTAGCATTGAAAAAATCAATCAGGACTTGCAGCTCGGAAGACCAGTGACGAGATCAAGAGCCAAGAAGCTGCAAGGATATTTGCAATGCTACATTCCGAAGAGATTGGAAGATGAGGGAACCGGATGTCATCATTACAAATTGGTGAATTTCACAAGTGTAGAAGATGATATTTCGGAGACCCATTAAAAGAGGAAACGAAACTGGACTTATAATTATTTTATTTTAGGCCCAATTATCACCACATGTTTAGGTGATCAATTGGCCCGTTTTCTTAGGCCCATTACTTGGTATTTTCGGCTCACTTAGCTTAGAATTTATGTTTAATTTTCGTTCATACTCGGCAGACTTGATTGAATGAAAAACAACTTTTATGTTATTCTCTTGTCTCACAAAACTGAAGGTTCTTGGTAGGGTTTGTTGTTGGCAACTTCAAACTTGAATTCAATTGACTCGTTCATGATATCTCGTAGTATCCGGGTTAGTCGAGCCACGAAGATTGCTTGATAATCGCGTTTCGAATCCTTATAGATTCGAGGTTCATTTCTGGTAATTTTCATCCCTTATTAATTTTCAAATTTCGTTAATCCATTGTTTGATTTTCATTCTCAGCCATTCCTCATCTTTCATATATCACAAATATCCATTCCCCATCATTCCTATATCCATCCAATCCCAGAAAACCCTTAGATTAATTCTAGATCCGTTTTTGAGCCATAAATCTGACCCGAAAATAACCACCATGCCAAATTGAAAACTACTCGTGCGTTTTTTTCTGAATTTTGGATATGTTCTTCATAATCCTAAGTCGTGACTTGTGTTAAATTCTGAGCTTAATCGGACTTGAATAGCTTAGGTTTCTGACGACGCCTATTCAGTGTATTTGTTTTTGGTAGGTTTGGAGTATAATTGGTTAGATCGGATTTAGATTGGGAAATCTTTTGGGAATTTAATTCGGTTCATACTATAATCAGAAGTCCTAATTTCAGTTGTATCTTTGGGTTGAATCCTTTCGTAACTGACGTTGTTCGTGTCCTTAGCTTCCGCGTATATTGTGTTCGCATCATAAATTTTGGTATCAGAGTCATGTCAGTCCTGCTGATTTTGGTTCGATCCAAATAGGTTGATGGTGTCGTGACATACTGGGGGCAAAAGTATCGATCAGTTAAAAAAAGAAGAAGAGAAGAACCGATATAAAAAAAAAGATATAATTCGAAGCCCTACTGTGTCACCTTCTATTTCTTGAAGTTCTCAGGAGTTCTTGAGTGTTTCTTGATTGTTTCTTTGAGAGTTCTTGAGTCTTTTCATCTTCATTTTGACGGTTTCGTCAGCTAGGGGTAAAACGGTCACCAAATTTGACCCGTAACTCTGATTTTTCGCCATAATACCATTCCTAAAGTAGAATGGCGCTCCGCATCAAACTCACCACTTTGCCGTGACATATAGGTATGGCAAGCCAAATTCAGCCGTTTACTGGTTCAAATCAGCCGTCGACTTTTCCGGTTTTGGGAATTTGGGAATTTTGCAGTTTTCATCCAAGTAACTCATAATCTGATATACTTGAGTATATTGGATAGTGTAGAGTCAATTTCTAAGTTGTTTTAAGTAGGGTTAGTGCTCATAACTTGTTACGACTTATATCCAAAATTCCTAGTTAGCCTTTCTTTCTTCTTTTCAGCCTTTCTTCTTTCTCAGCCTTTCCTGATTGCTTAGCCATTACCTAGCCACCACACATATACACTTCCTTAATTGTTGGCCTTCTTATTTCCTTTACCTAGTTTGCAAGTTACCCCATATTGCAGCAACTTTTGTGTACCTTTCTATACATGTGATCCTTTGAGAGTCAAATTCGAGTTCTTGATTCAAGCCGAGAAGTCTACATCGGTTCTGTTAAGGGTTTGAGGTTTAGAGACTATAGTTACTGCAAATTTGAGTGAAAAAAAAAAAGAAGAGGAAGAGGAAGAGTGACTGTAAGCTTGTGAGGATTTTATTTGTTTTTTTTACGTTTGCTCGTTTTGCAAGTACTATGAAATCTGGAGACGGTTCCAAGAAGCACGACAGCCCACCCAAGTCGTCTACTACACCTCCTGAGATGTCCTCATCGTGTCAACCGCCTTGGGATGCTAAGTATCACTTTGATGCCTTAGTCCAACATATTGAGAGGCACAATCAGTTGCTGGAGCACAAGTTCGATGATACGTTGGCCAAAGTAATGACACAGATCGAGCGGCCTCAACACTCGAACTCCATTACCTCCACCAGTTAGATTCCTACCTCTCCAGCGCAATACAGCACCTCATCGCCCAGATCCAGATCCATGTCGCCCACCGCCCGTGACAGAGAACGATCCCGATGATCGAGAAGAAGAATTTGACGACTATAGTGAGGAATTAGAGGCTGAGTCTGAGCCTCCACTGAGACGTGACCGCCGACGTCCACCTCCCAGGCATACTTTCCGCGCTAACCAGCGCTGACACGGTAAAATAGATAGCTTGTTAAATAACATCAAGACAAGCATTCCAGAATTTGAGGGGTTACATGATCCTGATGTGTACCTCGATTGGGAGATGAAAGTCAACAAGATCTTCGATTGTTATGACTTTCATGAGTTGAAGAAGGTTCAGCTTGCTTCTTTGGAGTTAAGAGGATATGCAGCCTCATGGTGGGAAAATCAGCAAGAGAGAAGACTGCCGTGATCGATATCCACCTATAGACACTTGGCAAGAGATGAAGGACGTTATGAGAGGACGTTTCATTCCAGTACACTATGAACGAAAGCTTGAGAAGAGGTTGAACAAGATCAAGCAGGGCACTCGTTCGATTAGGAGTACCACAAGGAACTCGAGACAGCTATGTAGGGTTGTCGAAATGGTATCGGTACTTCGGGAAAACCAGTACCGTACCGGTACCGAACCGGGTACCGAGTACCGGGTACTGATTTTTTAGTATACGGTACGGTACTCGGTACTAGATATTTTATTATTTTCAGTACCAGGAATACCCGTACCATACCGGGTACCGACTCGGGTACCGAAATTAATATATAAATTAATTAAATATTATATTTTATTTCTATTTTCTAAAATTGAATTTCCTAAATCCTAATACCTAAACTAAGGAAAAACCCTAGTCGCAAGTCGCAACCTTTACAATTTCTCCAATTCAATTCTGACTTCACCTCCTTCTTGCTACTCACACCAATCGCCGCCTTCCTCCCTCCTCTCATTCTCCCTATCGTCGGCGGGCCGACGGTCGGCCCACCACCGCACTACCTCTGCTCCATCGACCCCTTGCCACCGGGTGCCAGCTCCATCGTAGCTGCTTGCCACGAAGCCACCAAGGCACCAAACCCGCAAGCCCTCTGCCAAGAGTCAAGACCGGTCACCTCCTCCGTGGCTTCGTCCACCCTCGCCGCCGCCGCTGCTCTATCCAACCCTCCCTCGCATACTTTTCAGTTTCACATCCTTTGTCCATAAATATTCAGGTCATCTGCACAACTCTGTTAATTTTATTTATTGTTTGTTGTGTATTTGCATCAACTTTCACTGTAATTGAACATAATTAAAGTAAAAATGAGGAATAGCTCAGAAGCTGAGATACTGCTTAATACTAGTATTACATAATGTTCGAGTAAAAATTACAATAATAATGGCTCCCGGCACTCTACTATAATTTTTGATATGTTGAGAATGATAAAATGAGTAGGAACACTGAATGTGGAAATATATGATTGAATATATCAAAATTGCATGATTAAAGTAGCTCAAATTCAATGATAGCTCAGAATTTTAGAATTAAAATAGGAACATAACGAATGAAGAGATCATATCTTGACTATAAAAATACATAAAATATGAGAATCTAATGATTTACATTTCAATCTCCAACATGATATCAATGTTATGGGGTTTGAATTTTATAAATTTTGTGATGAATAGAAGTGAAGAAATGGAGAGTGTGCAAGAAGCTAATTTTGCACACGAAAATGAAGAGAGGAGATGGAAGAAGATGAGCAAGATCTAACTCAAGCTACTCATAATACTAGTACCGGTGGCGGTGGAAGAGCAAAAAGAAAACGAAAGGAAACTGCAATAAGATCTACAGCTTGGGAAGACTTCACTGTTGTGTATGTGAAAGAAGTTGTAGAGGGACAAGAAGTTAACAAAAAAAAAAGGGAAATGCAATCGTTGTGGCACTCTTATTGCAGCCGATTCAGAGATAAACGGCACCACAGGGTTGAAAAAACATACCAAGTCATGTAAAGCCAAATATGAACTGAAAGATGGTCAAACAAAGCTGACTTTCAGAGCCAGTGATGGTGAGGGCAGTGGCATATTATCAAGCTGGAAGTTTTCTCAGAAAGAAGCTAGAATTGCATTATGCGAAATGATTATCCTCGATGAGCTCCCTTTCAGATTTGTGGAGAAGGAAGGATTTAATAAATTTTGTCGCAAGATTTGTCCAGATTTCAAGATTCCAAGTCGACAAACGATAAGAGAAGACTGTGTAAAGTTATTTGTCGAGAATAAGAAAAATTTGAAGGCTTTTTTCAAGAAGAAGGGCATGTGAAGAGTGTCCATCACCACTGATTGTTGGACTGCAATCAATAACATAAATTTTATTTATGTTATAGCCCATTTCATTGCAAAAGATTGGACCCTCCATAAAAAAATCATTGGTTTTCACAAGATTGTCGGTCACAAGGGGGAAGAAATTGGTGAGGCCATTATTGAAGTATTGAAGGATTGGGATCTAAAGAGCATTCTATGTTGCACTGTGGACAATGCTAGTACAAATGATGGGGCAGTCAAGCACGTTGGTAAGGCTCTTGACTTATGGAATACTAGCATGTTGGGTGGGAAGTACCTCCATTTGCGGTGTGTGGCGCACATAATTAACTTGGTGGTGTCAGACGGTTTGGAAGATATTGGAGTATCAGTGAGACGGGTTAGAGAAGCTGTAAAGTGATTAAGGGTTCACCGAAAAGAGAACATGAATTCTACAAGTGTGCGTCATCATTTTTGGAGGACAGTCAAAAGGGCTTGTGCTTGGATGTGACTACAAGGTAGAACTCCACTTACTTGATGCTAGAATCAGCGGAGCCGTATTACATGGCATTTAAGGTGTATGCATCGGTGAATTCAAGTTTTGTGAATGATTTAAATTCGAAGATACACGATGACATTCCCCTCGGACCGCCTGAAGATGAAGATTGGGCTAATGTGAGAAAGATGATCGAGTACTTGAAGACATTCTATGATTTCACACTTCTCTTTTCGGGTACCTCATATGTCACGTCACATTTATTTTTCAAAGAAATGTGTGACATATTTGAGGTCATTTCAGAGTTGGAGAGGAGCCATGAAGAAGAAATTGTGTCCATGGCAAAGACGATGAAGGAAAAGATTGGGAAGTATTGGTTGGAGAAGGAGGATTTAAATCCGAAGATAAACAAACTGCTTTACATTGCTGCGATACTTGATCCCCGACAGAAGTTGAAGCACATGGAAACATGTTTAACACATGTGTATGGAGGTGCTCGGGCAACGACATTGCTGATATATGTGAAAGAATTGATGTATGAATGGTTTGATTTCTACAAGAAGCAACAGCAGCAGCAACAACAGACTCCAGCAGCAGCAGCGCAACCTTCTCAATCTCAGTCTTCTTCATCAGTTAATACTCAGCAACGGCAACGCTTTCGGTCTAGGCCTCGACATCGAGGTAGTTGTCGTATTACTAAGTCAATCTTCTATTGATGATACGTCTAAGATGACCATCTACTACTCGGAGCCACAACATACGGAGGAGATCAGTCAGACCACTGTAGTTGAAGATGATAATGATGAAATTGACAAATTTGATATACTCCAGTGGTGGTCGAAGGATGGTGCGAGATATCGAGTCCTATCTGACATGGCAAGAGATATATTAGTTGTTATGATATCCACCGTTGCTTCTGAGTCTGCCTTGAGTATGGGAGGTCGAGTTCTCGACCAATTTATGTGCTCTTTAAATCCCGATATGGTTGAAGCTCTAATTTGCTCTTCGGATTGGTTAAGATCGAGTTCAACCTTTATGCTCGATCAAGAAGATGTACCAGAGGAAGAACTACAAAAGGAATTTGATGCGGGTATGGAATGTATGTTTACATTAGTTTCATATTTAATATATTTTTATTTACTATTCCTTGTTTTGTATGTTTGTTAATTTTTTTACAGTGATGGTATCTCTTGGTTTCGGTGGAGAGACAACTCAAGATGTTGATGGCACCGGCACCGGCACCAGCACCAGCACATCCATGATTAGTGCTTCTTGATTATGTTTTATTCCATTGCATTTTGGATTATGAACTTATGGTTTAGGTTTTAAGAATTTGAACTTATGTATTTGGTGTTTTTTTGTTGTAATTTAGAATGGAACTTGTCAACTTTGATTGTTGGAATTGTTATTTTAGATTGGAATTCGGATTGTTAATTTAGATTTGAATTTTGGATTGTGGATTTGTAAGAAAATTTGTTTTTGTATATTTTTTTTTCCAATTTTCGGTAAATTATTCGGTAATTCGGGAATACCCGTACCGAACCGTTCGGTACCCGGGTTCCCGAATTAATAATTTGGTACGGTACCAGTACCCAGAATTCTGGGTATTTCGGTACCCGGGTACCAAAATTTCAGGTACGGGAGTACCGGTACCGTACCAATCGACAGCCCTGCAGCTATGAATAGGATTGGAAAAGAAGAGGCATTAGTTGCCACACTCAACCGGTACATTGAAGGAATAAACCCAGATATTGCTTGTGAAGTCGAATTGAAGGACTTTGAATCAGTTGAAGCAATGGTTCATTATACATCTATTGTAGAACGGCAGCTCAGAGATGGACGTCGTCGATCCTTCCAGTCGTCACCTACTAGGAGTCCTTGGATTCGAGGCGACTCTTCCACGCCTAGGACAGCCCCTACACATCCTCCTAACCAGTCCACACAACCAATTTGCCGTTCTGAGCAGTCTGCACCACAACCCTCTCGCAGACCTGACTACACTTCGCCTGCACCGAATAGAAATGCTCAGAATCGCCCCATGCAGCCTAGTCAGCCTCAAAATAGTACTCCAGGAAGAGCACGTGACGTTCAGTGTCACAAGTGCAAAGGATGGGGGCATTTTCAAGCCCAGTGTCCGAATCGCAGAATTTTATTCCTCACCGAGCAGAATGAGTTAGAATCAACGAGTGAAGAGGAATTCGAAGAAGAAGAAGAAGAAGAAGTTAAAGGGGATGCCGAATAGCCCCTAGTTAGCAGCATCATGGACGATGTTGTGGAGGAGCAACCGAAGCAAACGCACATCAGCCTTGTTTCGATCCGAGCCTTGAGCCTTATTTGAGAGGAAGAACATAATGATCAGAGGGAGAACATCTTCTACTCCCGCTGTTCAATCCAGGACAAGGTGTGTTCGCTCATCATAGATAGTGGAAGCGTGATCAACGCTATCAGTCAGTATGCAGTGGGGAAGCTGAATTTGATCTACAGAAGCATCCGAAACCATACCGATTGCAATGGTTGGCAGACAGAGGAGAGATACGCATCGGATATCAGGTACCTGTCACCTTTTCTATTGGTCATTTTACTAACACTATTTTGTGTGACGTCATCCCTATGGAGGCGACACATATTTTGCTTGGTCGTCCTTGGCAATTCGACAAGAAGACGATACACGATGGGTTCGCCAATACTTATGCCATGACTCGAGAAGGACGCACCATGCGATTGTGGCCACTAGCGCCAAAAGATGTGAGTGAAGATTAGCGGCGTATGCAAGAAAAGTTCAAGGAAGATAAGGAGAAACGTACTGAGGGCAAACAACACATTCAACCAAGACAACCTACGATAGAGTCCCCACGCTCTAAGGGAAACTCGACCATTCCCAAGGCTTCCACCAAGGCTGTCCATGTTGCCACTTCTTCCGGTTCAGATACGGCGCACCGGAACTTGTTCATCGGCGTAAAAGGAGTTCAGACCGCCATTAAATCAGGTAATGCTATTGTTCTAGTTAATTTTAAGGCTAATGATACTCCTGATGTTGTTATTCCTCCTGTTTTGCAGCCGTTAATGGAGGAGTTCAAGGATGTTTTCCCCACAGAGATTCCTAGTGGTCTGCCGCCAATTTGAGGAATTAAGCATCAGATCGACTTCCAGCCGGGAGCAGTCCTTCCAAACAGACCTGCCTACCATACCAGCCCTGAGGAAACCAAGGAGATTAACCGTCAGGTCAAAGAGTTGTTGGAAAAGAAGCAAATCAGAGAGAGCTTATCACCGTGCGCAGTGCCTATCATCCTCATACCAAAGAAGAACAATGAATGGCGCATGTGCATGGACTGCCGAGCTATCAACAAGATAACAGTAAAGTATTGCTTTCCTATTCCCCGATTGGATGACATGCTAGATAAGTTGTCTGGAGCGTCTGTCTTTTCAAAAATTGATTTACGTTCTGGATATTTTCAAGTGAGGATGAGTGAGGGGGATGAATGGAAGACTGTGTTCAAAATGAAACATGGACTGTATGAATGGCTTGTGATTCCGTTTGGCCTTACCAATGCCCCTAGTACATTCATGCGACTTATGAACCATGTCTTATGTGATGTCATAGGGAAGTATGTTGTGGTCTATTTTGATGATATCCTTATCTATAGTACATGTGTTAATGAGCATGTTAGACACCTTAGGCATGTGTTTGTATTGCTGCGTGATGCAAAATAATATGCTAATTTGTCTAAGTGTACCTTTTGTATGGATGAGGTTGTCTTTCTGGGTTTTGTTGTGAGTATTCGTGGAATGGAAGCTGATAGGACGAAGGTCAAAGCTATAGAGGAATGGCCAACACCAAAGTCTTGTGCTGATGTTTGGTCATTTCATGGTTTAGCGGGTTTCTATCGTCGTTTTGTACGTGATTTTTCTACTATAGCTGCCCCTCTAACCGAACTGAGTAGGAAAGATAAGAAGTTTGAGTGGGGCAAAGCCCAAGAGCATGCTTTTAACTTATTGAAATTGAAATTGTGTAATGCTCTTGTGTTGGTTTTGCCTGATTTTAATAAAATGTTCGAGATTGAGTGTGATGCCTCCGGCATAGGGGTTGGTGCTATTTTGATGCAGGAGAGGAAGCCCGTCGCTTTCTTCAGTGAGAAGTTGAATGGCGCAGCCCTGAGATACTCAACATATGACAAAGAGTTGTACGCGCTGAAGAGGTCTTTGGAGACTTGGCAGCACTACTTGAGGCCGAAAGAGTTCGTGATTCACACTGATCACGAATCACTGAAGCATTTGAAGGGACAGTAGAACTTGAACTCACATCATGCTCGATGGGTTGATTCATAGAGTCATTTCCCTATGTGATCAAGTACAAGAAGGGAGAAGAGAATGTGGTTGTTGATGCTCTTTCTCGCAGATACGCGTTGTTTTATGTTATGCATGCACAGTGTTAAGAGTTTTTATGTGAATGATCTTTTCTTTGGACCTATCTTTGCATCATGTGATGGAAAATCTAGGGTTGTTGACTCATACTATGTGTCTGAAGGTTCTTGTTTAGGGATTCGAAGTTATGTGTCCCTAATTGTTCTATGAGGGAGTTGTTTATGTTAGAATCTCATGCGGGGGATCTTATGGGTCATTTTGGTGTTGCGAAGACATTAAGTCTATTGCATGAACATTTTTACTGGCCACGCATTAAAAGGGATGTAGAGAGAGTCTGTGCTAGATGCATTACTTGTAAAAAGGCTAAGTCTACGTCTAATCCATTTGGGTTGTATACACCTTTGCCAGCACCTATTGCGCCTTGGGTAGACATCTCGATGGACTTTATTTTAGGCTTGCCTCGGTCTAAGTCTGGCAAAGATTCTATTTTTGTAGTTGTTGATAGGTTTTAAAAAATGTCTCACTTTATTGCTTGTAGAAAGACTGATGATGTTGTTTACATTGCAAATTTATTCTTTAGTGAAGTAGTACGATGGCATGGGATTCCTAGAACCATTGTGTCTGATAGGGATTCAAAATTCTTGGAACATTTTTAGCGTGTCTTATGGGGAAAGTTGGGTACCAAACTACTATTTTCTACTGCCTGTCATCCTCAAATCGATGGTCAAACGGAAGTCGTTAATAGGACGTTAGGTACCTTACTGCGTGCACTTGTTAAGAACAATCTTAAGTCATGGGAAGAGTGCTTGCCATTCGCTAAATTTGCTTATAACAAAGTTGTGCATTCTTCTACACACATGTCTCCATTTGAGGTTGTTTATAGATTTAATCTGTTGACACCAACGGATCTTATTCATTTGCCTACTGATCATCTTTCGAGTTTGCAAGGTTCTTGTAGGGCTGAACAGGTTCGAGAGATGCATGCTAAAGTAAAACAGAGGACTGAGCTTCAAGGTGCTAAGAACGCAACAAAGGCGAACGCACACCGCAAACAAGTATTGTTCAAACCTGGTGATAAGGTTTGGATACACTTCAGCCCGGGATGTTTTCCTAACTTGAGGAAGTCGAAGCTGATGCCTCGTGGCGATGGACCATTAACCGTGGTCGCGCGTGTTAATAACAACGCTTACCGAATTGATCTTCCGGGTGAGTATAAGTGTTCTTTCACTTTTAATGTGGTTGATTTATCTCCGTTTCCTGCAGATGATCGAGATGTTGAGAAGGACTTGAATTCGAGGATGAATTCTTTTCAGCAGGGGGGAATGATGAGACATGACCTAGCATTGAAGAAATCAATCGGGACTTGCAGCTCGGAGGACCAGTGACGAGATCAAGAGCCAAGAAGCTGCAAGGATATTTGCAATGCTACATTCCGGAGAGATTGGAAGATGAAGGAACTGGATGTCATCATTACAAATTGGTGAATTTCACAAGTGTAGACGATGATATTTCGGAGACCCATTAAAAGAGAAAACGAAACTGGACTTATAATTATTTTATTTTAGGCCCAATTATCACAACATGTTTAGGTGATTAATTGACCCGTTTTCTTAGGCCCATTACTTGGTATTTTCGGCCCACTTAGCTTAGTATTTATGTTTAATTTTCGTTCATACTCGGCAGACTTGATTGAATGAAAAACAGCTTTTATGCTATTCTCTTGTCTCACAAAACTGAAGGTTCTTGGTAGGGTTTGTTGTTGGCAACTTCAAACTTGAATTCAATTGACTCGTTCGTGATATCTCGTAGTATCCGGGTTAGTCGAGCCACAAAGATTGCTTGATAATCGCGTTTCGAATCCTTATAGATTCGAGGTTCAGTTTCTGGTAATTTTCATCCCTTATTAATTTTTAAATTTCGTTAATCTATTGTTTAATTTTCATTCTCAGTCCATTCCTCATCTTTCATATATTACAAATATTCATTCCCCATCAGTTCCTATAACCATCCAATCCCAGAAAACCCTTAGATTAATTCTAGATCCATTTTTTAGCCCTAAATCTGACCCGAAAATAACCACCGTGCCAAATCAAAAACTACTCGTGCGTTTTTGCTGAATTTTGGATATATTATTCATAACCCTAAGTCGTGACTTGTGTTAAATTCTGAGATTAATCGGACTTGAATATCTTAGGTTTCTGACGACGCCTATTCAGTGTATTTGTTTTTTGTAGGTTTGGAGTATAGTTGGTTAGATCGGATTTAGATTGAGAAATATTTTGGGAATTTAATTCGGTTCATAGTATAATTAGAAGTCCTAATTTCAGTTGTATCTTTGGGTCGAATCCTTTCATAACTGACGTTGTTCGTGTTCTTGGCTTTCGCGTATATTGTGTTCGCATCAGAGAGGGAGGGGGAGGTCTGAAGCTTAGAGAGAGAGAGAGAGAGAGAGAGAGAATGAAATTGAGGAATGTGCCAAATATGTGAACGAAAAAGAAGAGAGGAGAGAGAAAAGGGTATTTTGGAACAACAAATAAAAAATGGGCAAAATTTGGGTGAAATTATAATGTGGGCAAAAGTTGTTTACTTATGCTCTAAATGGGCAAAAACATACATTTCCTCATAAATCTATTTCTATTATAAAAGTGGTTATTCTTACAAATTTTAGTTTTCCAATAACGTCCTTCTTTAGTACTCACTCCGTCCATCTAATTAGTCCACTTTTATATTCATATGTGAGGTATAAAGTAATAAAAGTAGACTAATTAGGTGGGACAAAGGGAGTACTTAATTTAAGGGAACTATTCTAATATTACATAATTATAAAAAATAATGAATAAATCCAATTTATGTTCTGATAATGATAGTAATTTTCTTAAGAGTTCGATTGTATTAGAACTCTTCATCCACATTAAGCTCAAAAAAAAAAAAAAAAAATCATTTTCCTTTCTTTTTTTGATTTTTTTTTCAGCCAATTCATCAATTCATATTTTCAATGATTTAAAATTTGTTTGTTGAATTCATTAATTTATTTTCATGATTCACGAGCCGTATTCTTTGGTAAGAAAGTGTCAATAATATGAAGGTTAAATATAGAGCGTCTAAAAATGGATAATACGAAGTATAATTTAATAATTTTACTATTTATTACTTTAGGAATTATTGTACTATTACTTTTCTACAACGCTCAATCAATATATGATTGAAGAAAATTTGAAATTTATTACTTTAAGAATTATTGTACTGACTCTATCTCATTATATTAGTCCACATTTGACTTTTGACTTTTCGGCACGCGTTTCCACCAAAACCTAGTAAGGGTTTTAAAATATAATTTTGAAATAGTTTTTCTTTTACAGGATACTATGAGTGTCGTTATATCTCGTAAAAGAAAAAATACTTCAAAATTATATTTTAAAGCTCGTCCTAGGTTTCGGTGGAAATGCATGTTGAAAAGTCAAAAGTCAAATGTAGACTAATATAATGGGATTGAGGCAGTACTATTCTAATGTGAATAATTGTGATCGGGTTGTCTTATTTGAGTTAATGGATTTGTAAGGTATAACCACCTCTTAAACTTACAATTTTTTGTTTAAAAAAATATATGAGTAGTATGATCCTGAAATACTATTATTTCATCATCTTAAAGAGGCATTGACTTTTTTAGCCACTATATGATAGATTTTACAATATTTATCACTAGGATAAAAAATTTACAAAACTACCCAAATTTGATGTAGAGAGACAAAAAAATACCCCCACATGCACACTCTCTCTCTTTCTCTCTCTTCTAACACACGCACTTTCTCTCTCTCTCTCTTATCTCGCTCCTCTCTTATGACACATGCCTATCTCTATTTCTCTCTCTTCCTTTTTTTGTCATTTTCTTCTCTTCATATTTGAATGTAACGTTTTTTTTTTCATTTTTTTTCTTTCTTTTTTGTTTTTCTAAATGTTAGAAAATACGATTTTTTTTTTACAAACAGTAAGGAGGTACGAATTTGTGAAATTCGTACCATATTTTGAATTGTTATCTTTAGTGTAATATGCAAGGTGTGCTTGTTGAAATATTTTCTCTTACTGCTTTCAATGAGGTACGAAATGTGAAATTTGTATCAAAATCGAATAAGAATTTTACATTTACATAATTATTATATAGTTATTAGTACGAATATGAGACGATTCGTACCAATTGCATGTAATATAGTACAAATTGCATAAGTGAGTATGCAATTCTTGGTACGAATATGAGTCAATTCGTACCATTTACATATGATATATTACGAATTACGAGAAAACAACATAAAAATGAATTATGAATTACGATTACCTATGATATATCAAAATTACAAATTTGTATCATCTATTTATCACGAAATGTGAAATTCGTACCAAAATCGAGTAAGAAATTCATATTTACATAAATATATGATTATTGGTACGAATATGAGACGATTCATACCAATTAGCTGTAGTGAAGTACGCGTGTTTTGAAGTGACTTGGCCTACTACAACATCAAACCCATTTATACTCAAGTAAAACAAGAACAAGAGATCTCAACTTATGAACTAGAAACACAAATCCACACTTGTCAAAACTGAAATTCATGAGCTAAAAAATAAGAAATTACAGTAGCATACACTGAAAATAGGTACAAAAAGTGAAATTCGTACCAACATCGAGAAAGAATTTCATATTTAAGTAAGTGATTATATGTTTATTGGTACGAATATGGGCCATTTCGTACCGATTATCTGTAATATAGTGCAAATTGCATAAATAACTATGAAATTATTGGTACAAATATGAGTCAAAATGCACAAAACCAAAACAAACGAATTACGAGCATATTACCTATGATATATTACGAATTATGAGAAAACAACAGAAAAATAAATTGCGAATACCTATGATATATTACAAATTACGAATCCGTACCATCTATTTATCAAAAGATAGCAGAAAAATGAGAAAAACAAAAAAAAAACTGAAAAATCTACCCTAAAATAATTGAGTGGGGACATTCAACAAACACCTTGTGGATGCAATTACTGAAAGTTCTAGACTCTCAAGATTATGAGTCAAAATTTGAAAAAAAACTAAAAATGCCACCACCACCAAAAATTACCTAATGCTAGGCCGAGTTTCCGACGTAGTACAACCTCGACAACGACGTCGCCGTCGTCATCGATGTCGTTATTGCCGTTGCCGAGGAATCTGTTAGAGAGCATAATGGAGTTGGTTGAATCGCCGGGAACGGGCTTAGGCCTTGCGGGCCTAGTTATTATTTATTATCTCTTATATTTATTTTGTTAGTAGTCGATTATTATTAGATAAAGGTTGTTAAAGTTTAATTATGGTAGAAGTTTATTTATGGTAGGATTCTATTCAGCATTAGTATAAATATGGTTATCTAGGGTTTTGAGAATTATTATTGAAGTATTGGAATTATTGAGCCCTAGGCTGAACGGCTTTGCCGTGTGGTGTTCTTTTCTTTCTGTTCTTTCTTTTCTGCTCCTAACAGAATCAGACGTCCTTCTTCTCGCCCATTCTCGCCGGATATGCAAAAACATCAAGCTGCTACAGACCTGGAACTCGACGGCACCTCCCACAGCATAAACGTCGGTGAACCGCCGGTGAAACGCAGGTAGGAAAAGATGAAGAAATTTCGCTGCTATCATATTTATTGATTTCACTGCTCTTCTTTTTGATTTTGAAGTGGGTTTCAAATTACGTGAGGGAGAGAGAAAGAGAATAGAGGGTTTTGAATTCACTGCTTCTTTCCAAATGTATGAGGTAGAGAGATAAAATAGAAGATTTTGTGAGAGGGGATTTTGGGATATATATATTAGGGGTATTTTGGGGTATCTACTTGAAACTTGGGTAGAATATCTAAATTGTTATCCTAGTGATAAATATTGTAAAAACTATCTTAGGGTGGGTAGAAAAGGGCATTTCCTCCATCTTAAAAATATATAGTTATTTCTACCTATTCTTAATAAAATAAAACAAATGATTACTATAATTATTGTTTATGAAAAAAAAATATTATACGTGCAACGTTTGCTAGTTTTACTATAAAAAAATAAATTTTAAATGAAAATATTATTAACGTGATACTGCCACATAAATCGTAGACACATTAATTTGTCTACGTAGGTAGGAAAACATTTTTTTTTTCTATAAAACAATATTCAATTATATTGTATAGCAATCTACTCCATATTATGAGCATTTTTTTTTTTTGAAATAGAACAAAGCCCCTCTGGCGAGGAGAGCGCTGACGATGAGGAATCGGAGGAAAGACCAGTAAACCCTAACATGGAATTGGAGGTCGATTTACTGTTAAGTCAATTTATTTTGAATTACTGTTAATTTAAGTGGGTTTATCTTGGTTTTGGATTCTGAATTTGAATTTGGTACTGTTTTTTGATTTGGGCTGCTTTTGAATTTTTTATGCTTCTTTTATGGATGCTTTTAATTTTAATAGCTATCTGATGATGTGAGAATTGAAATTATAGTTCTTATATATTCACCACTGGAAGATACATTTCTATAATTTTTAAGATGTATATTCACCATTTTATGCTTCTGTGCCCTACATAAATACACTAACAAGCTGGAATCACTTTTTAAGATTGTAGGAAGTTAAATCATCCGTACAAAGCTTCATGCTTGATACCAGAAAGAAAATAAAGGAAGGGGGAGAAGGCGCACCTTTAGTAGATCCAGTGATCAAAACATTATATGGTGGAACCATCCGCTCACTGTTACTTTTCTCAACGGAAGCATATGAAGAAGAAGATGAAGAAGAGGCGCGAAAAGAAAGCAATTTATAGTTAGGGGGCATGGTGCTCTTCGTAAAGTAAAGCGTCAAATAACGACGGCGGTTCGGCTTCAGAAATGGTAACTGGGTGTGTTGAATGAAAGAATTGGGAGGGACGAAGTTGAAGTCGCCATTGCTGCTGCCTACTGCCTGCTGCAATCGTCACCTAGTTCAGATAAAAGAAAGGGGGCCTTTAGAGCATCTCCAGCCAGCCGGAGAGGAGGGGCTCGAGCCTGCGGCGCGAGCCCCCCCCTTCGCCCGCGCTGGCGAGCTCCCCGGCCGGCAAGCACAAGACGAAGTTGAAGTCGCCAATGCTGCTGCAATCGTCACCGAGTTCAGATAAAAGAAAGGGGGCCTTTAGTTAAGCGAACTTTTAAAAATCATAAAATTGACATGAACTTTCACTTATAATAAATTTACAAAAAAAGGGAAAAATAAATTTACAATAAAATTTGATAATGGAGAAATCGACGTACATACTCTTTCGAGTGTTATACATACTCTTTCGAGTAGTTCATAACACGATCTTTAAATTTCATATTAAATTATTTCAAAATAAAAATAAAAATAATAAAAAATTAGTCACATGAATTTATTGGATATCCACCACTACATAAGTAATAGGGGTGAGCACGAGTCGGTTAACCGCCCATTTAGCATATAAAAAAACTGATCGTACGGTTTTTAGGCGGTTCGGTTAACCATAAAAAAATGATAAATAAAAATAAAAAACCATTCATGCGGTTAACCTAAAATCCGGTTCGGTTAACCAATTATTCAACGGTTAACCATAATTAAATATATATATATATTTAAAATTCATGTTATGAAAAAGTCCAAATTATAAAAGATGAATATATATAATATACAATTTAAAAAAGTATTAATCACGTGGTTAAGAAAATAAAATTATAGTTCAAATAACAAATAATCCATACGTACAAAGTGACAAGTGTATTGTGGAATGAAAATGAGTCTAATGTATGGAGTATAATTTATAAAAAATATATATATGTTTGGATAGGAAAAAAGTTTAAGAACAATAAAAGAGAAAAAACAATTAAATAAAACTTATATGATATATATATAATAAAAATAATTTTAATTTTTCATACATATCGGTTCGGTCTGGTTAACCATTGGTTTTTTAACATAAAAACCAAAAACCGAACCGTTAACACGGTTTTTTCAAATTAGAAAACTAAACCGTAACCACCGGTCCGGTTAACCACATTTTCGGTTCAGTTTCAGTTCGGTTCGGCAGGTGGTTCGGTTTTTCGGTTTTTTATGCTCACCCCTAATAAGTAATACAATTTGTTTAATTATAATATCTAACTTAAATGAATTATGGTTGTTTGACTTCAATTGAACAAATTATTCAATGCGTATACGTACACCGATTTTTTTATTGTGGGATTTCAATATGGACTGTAAATTTTATTACAGAGTCAAAATTCATGTCAATTTTATCATTTCTTAAAGTACGGGCCATAAAATCACTATGCAATGTTCCTGCCAATTTTATAAATTTTTAAAAGTTTAAAATATGAATATTTTTTTATAAACAATATTACCGATAGTCCTAACTATGACGCACAAAAAGATTAAAAAAAATAAAGTTGGAACTATAGTACCAATAGTCTCAACTGTAACAACTAAAATAGTAACAAAATAATTGGAATTATTGGTACTATTTTGGGATGATAGTACTTATATTCCCAACAATAACAGCTCAAGAATAATAACATAACAATAGTCACACACACAAAAAAAAAAAAAATAATAATAATAATAATAATAATAATAATTCAAAATCAACAAAATTCAATGAAAACAGATTCCTCAGTTCGTGAAGGATTAAAACACACGAAATAACACAGTTAATGTAAGTCGAACAATTCATACTAATGATCATATCCTACTCAATGATCCTCTGACTACATGTCCGACGAGTATGCCCAACAATTCTACAAATACCACATCTCTTCTGGCATCTAATAGTGTTCACATTGTTACTAGAAACTTAATCAACAGATAATTCTATTTGGGTCTTGCAAGTGTTTTGATAATGTCATCTCTGAAAAACATCAGACACAAATTTTGTCGTGTGACGATCGAGATCCAAATTCATCACTCATTTGGTTCTCATGTGAATGACTGGCTTGTCTAGGATTAGCCGGCTTTCCAACAATCCTGGAACAAACGTCTGGAGGAACAACACCTTCAATCATCAAATTAGGTACAAAGCACGTTGCTAAAACTTTAGAGTACACTGTCGGATCAGATCATTATCCAAGTTAGAATGCCTTTGAATCATCCTGTTGGTCCCATAAATAAAGCACGAACTCTTAAGACAAGATGTATAGTGGTTCGGAGGTTACGCTCCTACGTCCACTCTTCCCACCACAACCCGGTGAGGAACTTCACTCAACTTGGGGTTTTAACTAGGTACCCCAAGAACCATGTGAGTTTATACTATAGGCACTCACGAGCCTATGAGTTTATACGATAGGCACTCACGAGCCTTACAACCTTTACATACAAAACACTCAAACTCAGTTTAGGGTTTGGGTTTGGGTTCGTATATTTCCAACTAATGAGAAATCCTTTTACAATGAAGTACAATGTAGAAGGCTTGGATTTCTCTCTAAGGCTTATGGATAAATGAGATTGAAGCCCTAAGTTGTGAGCTAGAAGGTTGGATCGGAGATATTGAAGGTAGAGAAGGAAAGAGGTTTTTGAAGTTGGAAGCGCCTTCTCTCTTCTCTTATGCTCTTGATTTCACTTGATCTCTCTCCTTTATTATGTAGTTTGAACCTTCTATTTATAGGGAGGGAAAGCAAATCTATCCGTTGGAAAGATAGATTGTGTGCACCTCACCATGTCCAATCTGAATCAAATCTTTTACTTTATAGCACACAGTCCTAGGGGAGTAGTTGTTGACTTGTTAGAACCTAGGCCTGTGCATTCGGCGATTGGACGACTCACCGTTCTTTGAGCAATCAGAAGCGTACACGTGGACTAGCAGGTTGTCACTTCTTACCTGCTTGTCAGACGCTTTGGCTCAAGCTGGAAGCTCGAGCGGCTAAGGGTGGAGACGCTTTACATGGTTAAAGCGAGCTCCTTCACGCTTTAAACTAAGCACGCTCTTCGAGCTTGTTCAGTCGCTCTGTTTAGAAGCATGCTCTGGCACTATAGGTGCTTTGACTTGGAAGCACGCTTTGGTCTTGACAGACGCTTTGCCTGAAGAGGCGCTCCGACCTTGAAAGACGCTCTCTTTCCTGCGGCTTCCAATCCAGACGCTTTGGTCTTCTTTCAGACCGGCGCTCTCACTTAGATGCTCTAAAGTTACATTTCAATAAAGAGTTCCCTAACAGGTAAGCTCTTCTAATACATTAAACTTTACATTGTAACTTAAGAATTGGATCATCAAAGATAATAAAGGAAATATTCTATGTAAATTCGGGTTTTTGGAATCGAATCAAAACACATCTTTTATTATCAACTTGATTCAAAGTTCCCCCTTACAATAATATCCTAACACATCCTATTAGCCACCAGTGTTTGACACAAAAGATTCTGATGTAGTAGTAAACTTGCCAATTCCGCATTTAATGGGGTTGTAGTGATGTGTAACACGGGTATTTCCGCTAATCCATAGCATAAAATAACTCAAAATCATCAGTAATCTTCATTCTCATGATTTCATCAGTGGAAGCCTTAACCAATGCATCTATTTCATACATGTATCTACTCATCGGCTTCATTACACGCAGTTGAATCTTGCTTAATAATTTGCAAAATTTTATATCATCTCTTGGCATAGGAATAAGCTCTCTTATTCCACCATTGTACGAGTCATCATTAGACCATTCCCCTCCATGTACGATAAAATGATCAATATTGGGTTCATCTGCACAAAGA